>OVBE01010056.1:0-15375 GCA_900406425.1 Iberis pinnata
ATATATATATATATATATATATATATATATATATATATATATGTTTATTAGTGTATGAAAAGTATCAAGAAAGAGAATCCAAATATAGATGAAATATGTTATTACAAATATAGTTGTAAAAAGTATCGTAACTTATTTAATAATGAAGCTAGTTTCAAATAGGTCATATTAATTAGGGAGCACAACANAGGGAGCACAACATACACATCTAATAGGGTTCTTCATCTGTACAGGTTGACATGAAGCCCTTCCTCCTTTCACTTTATTCGTACATAAAGTCTTGCATTCGCGGATCTCACATACAAGACCAAGGGCTCTTGGAATTACCTTACACTTGTGTTTCTTTTGTTGTGTATTTCCCATAACTCCTATTACTGTTATATTGGAAGAAAAACACAAAATATATTGGATTAAGTAGATGTTTTAGAAACTGTTGAAAATATATACAGAGTAAAACTTTTTTTTTTACTAAACATAGCATTTTAAGTGGAAAAATTTATGTAATACTAACGGAAAAATATCTCATTAGATTACACTTAAAATTATCTATCATCAATATTTATGATAAAATAGTGGATTGACACATTTTATACATTGCACACAAGAAAAAAAAACGAATGATGAAAGAGAGGATGGAAATATGTTCAAACAACATATATCACCAAATGTTTTGAAAAATATATTGAAGCTTAATATATAAATGAAATAAATTAATAGAATATATTTTCAATATTTAGTATATACTTTGACTAATAAATGTTGTATTTAAAATAATATATATCTTATACAATTTTTATATTGTATCTAAAACTATATTTTCAAAAATGAAATTAATCCCGCATAAAGAGTCGAGTATCAACTAGTATATTTATAAAATATCAAAATGCATATACAAACCTGACGCAAAAATAATGAAAATAACTAGATAAGTAATGAAGAGTGGAAGTGATTTCTTCATCCTCTCTGATGGTTAAATGAATTGATAGTTTTTTGTCAAGAAAAATGAATGGATAGTTTTTGATTTATTCGTTTTCTAAACAAGTAGAGAATTTATATATAGAAAAAAAATTAGACAAATTCAAACATATCTATTTTATGCTATTTTTTACTGGATTCCGATTTAAATGGGTCATAATTACATACTTCAAGGCATTTCAACCACTAGTTAAAATATAGACTCGTTCTTTTTGCATATATTTTTTTAATTTAAACGATACTAGGTGAAGCATTTGCGTTAGTTTGCTATGATGTGAAGTTAAAATTTGAAGTTCTAGTTTTTTCTCCGTTGAATTAGTTTGCTAAAAGTACTTTTGGAATTGGTCATTTTATGTTCAATATTTATATATATATATATATATATATATATATTTATATATTGAGTTTAAGGTTTAGAAATAAATATGTTTGTTTTTTATTTGGAAAATAAATAGTTTTTCATTCACAAGAATCATTCATCATTCACACAAACAATTTTATCATTCACATAAACCACTCATCATTCACATAAATCATTCATCATTCACAAAAACAATTTTTCATTCACCGAACAATTCACAATAATTATTTGCGAAACAAAAAAGTATCCAATCTCTTTGTGTTTACCTATCCAATATCAATTTACTAGTTAGCTACTCTAATCCATGCATTAAGAATAAGTGTAGGCTAAGAACCTAACAAATTCAATCCATTACAAACCTAACAATCAAAATTGGTTTCTTTGGAAAACCTTAAAACCTACCTAAATAACTACTCACGCATGGAAACGAAATCAAAAATCATAATCAAATAAAATATCACCAAAAAAAATAAAATGATTGGGGGGGGGTATTGGTATTAAAAGCAAAGTTCATAAATCTTCTCCAAATACAACAATTCAAATCTTGTCTTTCTATAAAAGCTCTTAGTTGTAAAAGCATAAAGAAAATAAAATAAGCAAAAATTAGTACGGAGATAATCGCTTAGCTATTCATTCTTTCGAAACATATTCCTTATGATCTTTTGGAAGTGTTTCAGCTTAATTATTTTATTCCGTTGAGTGTACGAAATTCAGCTAGCCAACTTGCGAGCTGAATGTACGAGATTCAAGTAGCCAACTGGCTATCTGAATGCACGAGATTTAGCTAGCAAACTGGCTAGCTGAATGTACGAGATTCAGGTAGCCAACTGGCTAGCTGAATGTACAAGATTCAACTAGCCAACTAGCGCAATGAATGTACGAGATTAAACTAGCCAATTGGCACGTTGAATGTACGAGATTCAGCTAGCCAACTGGCGAGCTGAATGTACGAGATTCAGCTAGATAACTGGCGAGCTGAATGTACGAGAATCTGCAAGCCAACTAGCGAACTGAATGTACGAGATTCAGCTACGAGATTCAGCTAGCAAACTGGCGAGCTAAATGTACGAGATTCAGCTAGCCAACTAGCTAGCTGAATGTACGAGATTCAGCTAGCCAACTAGCTAGCTGACTGTACGAGATTCAGCTAGCAAACTAGCGAGCTGAATGTACAAGATTCAACTAGCCAACTAGCTAGCTGAATGTACGAGATTGAGCTAGCCAACTAGCAAGCTGAATGTAAGAGATTGAGCTAGCCAACTAGCTAGCTGAATGTACAAGATTCAGCTAGCCAACTAGCGAGCTGAATGTACGAGATCTTTTCGGAAGTCTCGCGGCTTTTTCTATTGATCGGGATGATACGACTAGTGCGGTTTGATGTTCGGATCGTGTAATTAACATATCAATGATTTTTTAATACATCGATTTTGTCATGACTGTTTTTGATCCCAACATAATTTATAAGATGATCAAATGTACAATTCAAAACTGGAAAATATGTTATCAATTGTGTTGATTTTCGATGCATTATAACAGTTAATGTGTTATCATTCGTTTGTGTTTATGAATGATTCCCTAAACCAACCCTAAATGAATCCCTAACCCAAACCCTAAAATTTTGGTCAAAAACTGACGGATTATCGATGACCTTCAAGAATCCTTTGGTAATCTGTCAGTATTTTTGACATGCAATCCGCGGTAATCAGTCGAAAACGTCGACGTCGTTTGCCAGTTTTCATTTTCCCAAAACTTTTGGAAACATGCAAAAATTCAATTTTTTGGAAACCGACGGATTTAAAAAAACTGATGGATAATGGACGGATTGGTCCGTCAGTTTCTCATATATAATTGCAAAAATTAGACTCTTTCTTCTCCATTATTTTGCGATAAACCAGGGGTTTTTTGAAGAAAAAAGCTTCAATCCTCCAATTTTAACGGATCAATGGCCGAATAAAACTCAATGTAAGTTGTATTAACTAGTTTTAGGCTTATAGTGCTGATTTTGATAGATTTGAATGGTTAGTTTAGGATTTTTGGAAAGTTTAGGGTTTTTTGGGAAGTTTTGAGAATTTTCATGGATTTAGAATTATTTTGTTTTTGTTTATTGTTAGATATATGTATTGAATGTGTTGTGAGGTTTAGAATGGATTAGAAATGTTTAAGGTTTAGGGTAAATTTGTGGTTTAGGGTAAATTTGGAGTTTAGGGTAAATTTAGGATTTATGATGTGTTAAAGTTTAATTGTTACATTAAATTTTAAATTTTGGGGTTTAGGGTAAATTTGGGGTTTATGGTTTCATATAAATTTGGATTTTTTTAATGATTAATGTTTAGTGTTTAGTGTAAATTTAAATAAAAGTATAAATTTTAGATTTAAAACTTATAGTATAAAATTTAAAGTTTAATCGATACATTAACAATTAAAATTTTAATAAATTCTAAAGTATATTCACTTTTAAAATTGAAAGTATAAGATAAAATTATATATTTTTAATTATCATATAAATTTGTTATTATTATTAATTTTGAATGATTGTAATCTCAGTATTTACGGTCGATTCGTGTTCACTGAGAGAGCTTTTCAACATGCTACATCTGTAGATGGGTCCTAATCTACCACTCAGGTTCTTGAGAGTCAGGAACCGCCCTATCAGCCACCATTAGCACCACCCTTCCAGCTACCTCCATACCACCAGCCCTCACAGCCACAACGACTATCTTTGGAAGAGCTTTTGGTCCAATATGGACGTGGACGGTTGCCGGCTTTGGATCCATATGGCGGGGAGGGGACGTCGTGGTTTCCAGGAAGTGCATCAAGTCACTTATGTACAATGTTCTAGAAGTAGCGTACCCAACATTTAAGACATGCCGAACGAGGATAAGGAATGTTGATTATACTATTTCGCAGTAAAAAAATTATAAAATTTATTCTTAACAAAATTTTTTAACAATATTAACTTATATATATACTTACTAACATTAAATCCTTAAATTATATAGCAAGAATTCAACTGGGACCCTGCCATTATTGCTTTAGTGCGGAAAGAGTTCAGGAGTAAAGTGGCCAGGACTTACACCAACCACATGTATTCGTGAAAGGACACATGTTTCAAAACGGGAAAGAAGCACACAAGCATGCCCCCGACGATCCTTGCGGACTTCATAGCGTACTAGAATCAATAAGGGACTAAATCCTTATCTACAACGAACAAGAACAACCATTATAGTGAGCGTGAAGGTAGGGGGATCTCGACTAGCAACGTTGGTGCCAGGAGTTTGTATACTCGGCAGTCTGATCTGGTACGATTTAAAACTTTAATCTACTAATTTTTTGTTTCAATCAATACTATATAAAATTAAACTTTTAATTTTTGAACAGAGGATTAAGACTGGTCACGAGTCGTCGCCAATTGTGATTATAGAGGATATCCACATAAACAAGACGACTAGAGATATTCAGGACCAGCTAGCTCGAGAGTTAGTCGAGATGTCTCAAGGAGATCCGGTCTAGTCAGACATCTGAATATGGCGACGAAATCCCCATTGAGACGTAGTATGAAGTGGTGTCTCGGGTAAATAATTTATAAATTTAATTACATACTATTGCATATTATTGATACTTATACAATATTGTTTTCTGTTTCTTTTTTCATGAGACGAAGAAGTCCAAGGACAGCATGTTCGGGTTCGGGAACATGGCCGACCATTTCTTTCCAGGATCAGGATCCCGAGCTGCAAGACAGAGATGAGGAGCTGAGGAGGAAGGATGTGGAGATGGCGACTATGAAACGAGATGGAGGAGATGAAGGCTAAACAAGCGAAGCGCAACGCTCAGATAGAGGAGATGAAGGCTGCATAGGCTGAGATGGAAGCATTTAAGAATTTTAATGGATAATCTGATTTTAATTTTTATTAATATTTTGAATTTATTTTAATATTTTAATATAAAAATTATTTATCAATTATTTTTATAAATATTTTTATTTTTTAGTTTTTAGTTTTTCTAATCCGCCGGAAATTCGCGATATATACCGACATGATATAACCGACAGATTGGTTATATACCTGACGGATATTGTCGTCGATTATCCGTTGGTATTTCTGACGGGTTTACCGACAGATTAGAAAAACCGACCATCTATAATCGACAGATAATTTCGTTGGTAAACCGTCGGTATTTCTTGTCTCCGATGGAAAAGCGATGGACTTGTCCGTCGGTTTGCCCGTGTGTTTCTTGTAATTTATGTTAGTTTAGAATCTTCTAGTGGCATAGATGATTCATGGTGACCAACATAGGATCTAAGATTTTGAAGGATGTATATTCGACACATGAATATGATTAAGTGACATAGTGGATTCATGTTTAGTTTTGACATAGTGGATTCAGTATTTTGTAGATGTGGTATGTGAGATACGAACACCTAATTGATATAGTAAGTTATGATAACTATGTATAAATTGTTATAGTTTAGTTTAGATGATAAAGAATTTGAAATATATATATGTTTATTAGTGTATGAAAAGTATCAAGAAAGAGAATCCGAATTTAGATGAAACATCCGCTCATCTAAATATGTTATTACAAACTTAGATGTAAAAAGTATCATAACTTATTTAATAATGAAGCTAGTTTCAAATAGGTCATATTAATTAGGGAGCACAACAGAAACATCTCATAGGCTTCTTACTCCAGGCAGGTAGACATGAAGCCTTTCCTCCTTTCACCTTATTCGTACATAAAGTCTGGCAATCGCGGATCTCACAAACAACACCAACGGGTCTTCGAATTACGTTACACTTCGATTTCTGTTGTTGTATATTAATTCCCATAACTCCTATTACTATTATATTGGAAGAAAAGAAAAAATCAATTTCAACACTATTGTATTATTTCATCTAGTTAAAGGAAATACTGAAAATATATAGTAAACCATCTATTTTACAAAACATAGCATTTTAATTGAAAATATATTGAATCTTAATATATATATATATATATATATATGAGAGTAACTATTTTCGAAGAATTCCTTCAAATAACATCAAAAAGAAGTTCAAATTTCAAAAATATCACACTCCTAAAAGTTCCACAAATATCACACACTCTCAAATGTTCCAAAAATACCACAAATATAAAAAGTGAATTCTAAAGATTTAGAATTTAAAATTTTGAGTTTTGGTTCACTAAATAGAGTTTAGGGTTTAGTTTAGAATGGAGTAGGGTTTGGTTTTTGGGTTTTTGGATTTAAATTTGAAGTTTTAAAGATATTTCAAATTTTGATGTATTTTTAGAACAAAAATATTTTAGTGGTATTTTTGAAACTTTTGGGAGTGTGTGATATTTTTAAAATATACTTAGTTTATTGTGGTATTTTTGAGAATCTCCCATTATTAGGTCAAAATTCCAAATATACATTTGAATTCACTTTGGATACGAAGTTGACCAACTTGATATTTGATATAATGGAGTTATATAGTTTTATTAAATATCACAAAATATATTGCTTAATTAGTTGACCATGCACTAATAAAAGAATAGTCTTATATCTTGTAGAGCGATTTATGTAATCAACTATATATTAAAAATGAAATTTTATTAAAAACAAACATTTTGTTTGTAAAATATTACAGTATTTGTCATTAGTTAAATAAAAAATAAAAATGTTTCATTAAGGATAAAAATGATAAAATAAAAATATGTTATTTTAATAACCAAACACTATCGAAAATCATTACTACTACTATCCATATGCCCAAACATATCTCTAACTATATAAATATAAAATATATTCATAAAAATATATATTTTTAAAAAATAATTATTTATTATTATCACTAATTATATATATATATATATATATATATTACTATTTAATTTAGTGTTTTCTAAAAGAACCAAATATATATGAGGAATTTTTTGAAATACCATCAAAACAAGTTCAAATTTTAAAAATACCACACACTTCCAAAAGTTCCAAAAATACCACAAACTCCCAAATGCTCCAAAAATACCACAAAATAAAAAGCGAATTTTAAAGGATTAAAATTTAAATTTTTGAGTTTGGGTTCACTAATTAGAGTTTAGGGATTAACTTTGAAGGTGGTGGGTTTGGTTTTGGAGGTTTTGGGTTTAAATTTTAAAGCTATTTTAAATATGTGGTATTTTTGGAACAAAAACATTTTTGTGGTATTTATGGAAAAAATTGTGGTATTTTTGGAACTTTTGGGAGTGTGTGGTATTTTTGGAATATACCTAGTTTTCTATGGTATTTTTGAGAATGTCTCAATATATATATATATATATATATATATATGCTAAAAATAAAACATTTAAATTGAAAATTTATGTACACCTTTCAATTTCATATTTTTAAAAATTAATATACTGAATATTATATTTACTAAAATATACAACTAATAGAATATATTTTCAATATTTAATATATAAATTTTTGACCAATAAATGTTATATCTATAATTCAATATATATACTTATATATCTTATAAAATTTTTAAATTGTATCTAAAATATATTTTAAAAATAAAACTAATCTCGTGCATAGAGTGGGATATCAACTAGTATGTTTATAAAATACTAAACACATTTACAAACCTGACGCAAAAATAATGAAAATAGCTAGAAAGATAATCGAGAGTGGAAGTGATTTCTTCATCTTTTGATAGTAAAATGAATTGATATTTTTTTGTTAAGAAAAATGAATTGATAGTTTTTGATTTATTCGTTTTCTAAACAAGAAGAGAATTTATATAGAGAAAAAATTTGTCAAGTTCAAACAAATCTATTTTATGCTATTCTTTACTGGACTCCGATTTAAATGGATCATAATTACATACTTCAAGGCATTTGAACCACTAGTTAAAATTTTGATTCGTTCATTTTGCATATATTTTTAAATTTAAAAGATACCAAGTGAAGCATTTGCGTTACGGGAGGCAATGATTTAAAATTTATTTAACTTAAAAATTTGAAGTTTTAGTTTTTTCTCCGTTGAATTAGTTAGCTATAAGTACTTTTGGAATTGGTCATTTTATGTTCAATAGTTATATATATATATATATATTGAGTTTAAGGTTGAAAAATAAGTATTTTGTTTTCCTTTTGAAAAATAAATATTTTATCATTTACACGAATCATTTATGATTCACACAAACAATCCACTATTCAAATAAATCATTCATCATTTATATAAACAAATCATCATTCACACGAACATTCGCATTAATTATTCACAAAGAAAAAATTCCTAAATACAAAGATTTTTATAAAATACACTTTTAGCAAATTATAAAACGTTTTAATACCATATTATTCAATTTTCTCTCTTTTAAATGACTTTAAATATTTTCAAAATAAATCAAATGACCTTTTTAGTAATTCATGTAACATTGATTATTTGTAGGTGAGGAGTGAAATACGTCCTTATGACCAGGGACGGATGCACTTGAGAGAGAATGGTGCACTTGCACCCAACCAAAAATTTTAAATACTAATGTATTCTTGTATACAAAAATTATTGTGCACCTATTTTCAACTTTTTTTTTGTTTGTTTCCTATCACTTCTATTTATTTCAAATCACTTAATTCTATTATTAAAAATTCAAATTTATAAAACTATTCATATCAAATTGACTTTGATTTATTTCTTAGTTCTATTTTTAAATATGATTCAATGCATTAATTTAAATCGTTATTGATTTATATATGATACAAAATGAATATATCTTCTAAATTCAGCTAATTGGTATATTTTTTAAAAAAATGGTTACAGTGCACCTTTATTTTGTTAAAAATATTTCAATGTTTTAAAATAAATAATATCAAACAAATATAATAATTATAATTATAATACGTAATATAATTTATAAGAATCACAAAATGGTGTCCGAAAATACAATTTCGAAAGAGAAAGCATAAGGAGTCTCAAGATTAAGAAGATATGAGCAAAAGATCCAATAAACAAATTTGAAGCACAACCCTCCCCATCGTCTCATAATCTGTTTCTTAAAATTGAAATTAAAAAATAAAATAAAAAAATTTATCCTTTGCAAACCCAAAAATAAATAAAAAGATAACCTAAGTAGGAGGGTTGGTCCGGTAAAAAGATATCTTCTTCTTTTGTTTCTTAACCTCCACACTCATGTTGAGTCGCAATGACTGGTCAGGCTTTGGTCTTGGTCAAAGCATAATTCTGTTACTACTACACCTTTTTCTGATTACATCATAACTCTGGTAGTTAATAGAGAGAGAGGGAGAGAGATGGCATGACAAAGGGAGAAAAGGAAAAAAGTTAAATTTGGAGCAAGCTAGTTCCATGGGTTTTCTTTTTCTTCTCTCTCTATTTCTTCAATTCATGCATAGTACATGTACAAGCTGTTTGCTGCTGCACAAGCAATTGAGTTCTCTGTTGGGTGCCATGCCATATGCAGCAACTTAGTTGTGAAGTCGTACGCATTCCCATTGGCCTCTGTTCCTGGACTTTCTGATCCTGCGTCCAACCACAAAGTTTATTCTTTACTTCAGAAGAAACACAGCACAAGCTTAAATTACTGACCTCGTCTGATCACACGTGTCATACTGCCAATGGATCTAGACGGTCTTGCAGGGGTCTGGATCTGCCTCCTAATTGATGTGAATGTTTTGCAATTGATTAATATCAATGGGATTTAGTTTTCAATGTTCACTGTTTTACGGCTTACCTCATCGGGTTTTTGCTAGCTTCCAAAGTTGCAGCCTCAGTACTTCCTGGAGACGTCCCAAATACGCGGAATAGATTGCTGGATTTACCAGGAAGTTAAGCATAACAATATCGAGAAAATGCTGTATTGACCATAAGACAATCAAGCAAACCTGTAAGAGCCTGTTGCAACTCTTGATCCATCGCCACTTAGACAACACTCGAATTTATCAAAGATGGAGTCGTTTTCGTATAGATCGCAAAGCTGCAACAAGGTAGAACATAACATGGTTGGTTTACGAGACAGAATCATCATATAAGAGATGCCGAGGGAAAGAAGCTCTCACCTTAGGTCTCAGATGTTCATGAACCTGATAAGATGCAACGGGACCAGAATCCATGTTTATGTCCCACAGCTGAAACGTTGGAGACGGCAGAAGATATAAGAAAGAACTCAAGAACACACACCTACATTGGCCCATACTCAGAAAACTATACACAAAGGAACCAGATGATTTTCAACCTTGAGCGTCATGTAATCGCGACTAAGTAGGTATCTCCCATCCTTTGAGAATTTAATATCTGAAATTGAGGCAATTATCTCTGTGAAAAATGATCTTGAACCAGGTGCTTCCGGTTCTTCAAACCTGTGATATGATGCAACAATGATCAGTGTTCTGAAACTTTAGCCCAATTATCTTCACTCCCAAGTCATTTTTGACAAGATAAAAGAACGATTGGAACTTAACCTACTTATTCATTTCCCTTTTTGCTTAAAATTTCACTTGAGTTAAGCACATCAATACCCGCCCTACATATCCAGAAAAAGACTACCCAGTTCGATAAAAGATGAGAACAGAACTTACAATTTTGTATGAGAATCACAAAGAGCTGACTGCCGCATATCAATCAAACGGATAGAGCCTTTTGAACTGCTATATGCAAGCATATTACAATGGATAGGATGAAACTCAGCAGACGTAATAACCTCTGCATAGACCATGTAAAATTTAGAAGCATGCTCAACAATCATAACGTTAAAAGAACAGACATTAAAAGGAAGGAGGTTGTTAACATATGAATCAATGTTAAGGACATACAACAATAAAACTTCTAAAAGGAAAAAAAGCAGACCAGTTAAGTCCTCCATGTTGGTGGGCTTAACATCAACAATATTGAAACTCTGGTTGCTGATTTCCAAATTCCAGAGGTTCACTCGCAGATCATCAGCCGAAATAAAGGTTTCTCCATCACTTCAATAAATAGGGGAACAATACATTATCACAAAGAACAAAACAATGTAATTATGCGCTAAGGCATGCATGTACGACCAGGTGTGAAGAGAGATATAATATAAAAAAGAAACATTTTAGAGATCGCCATTTTTTATGAGATGGAAAATCAAAGAGATCAATAGCTAAAACGTTGAAACATATAACCAGTGAGAAAATTTAGAAAAAAGATTACCTGCTATTTGAGATTGAATTAATATGGTAATCATGAGCATGTGCATACACTCTTCGGCATCTAGCAACAAGGTTGGTCTCCAAGCTAGTCACCTAAATATCCAAAAAGACCCATTATTCCCAGTAAATTATCAATTGACAATTCATGACACTAAGTCGGAAGTAAAGCCTGATGGATGACACTAAGTTTGTTCTGAGCTTTAGTTACTACAAAACAAAAGAAGGGCCACTAGTAAATTTCCTACGTTTCATAACTCAGGTATGTAACCATCCACAACATCCAATCACAAGGTACAATGCAATCAAATTGATTACTATATCTACCCTTTTTACTGGAGATAAGCATGACAACAACAATGTAGTGGACAGGCTAGACCTACATAAATTCTGTTTTCAGACTCCAGAAACTAAAACTCACTTCAAATGACACCTAAAGAAGGAAAAATGATATTGAACTGAATGTAACTACCACAGGTAAACGCAAAGATGGAATGCCTCCTGGCGGGAAAGAGTAGTCATTGTTCAGGTAGCTAACTGCTTTATTAGCAGGTAATCCATTAGCAACAACTTGAGTAGGGTTACTTGAACTTTCTTGGCCGCTGAATCCTGAAGGTTTTGACGGATCAATATTCATTTCACTAATTTTTTTAATCTTCTTTTCTTGTACCTGTTTGATCCAAAATGAATTGAAGTCAAATTATATGAGGAAACAAACAAATAATAGCTCTCTTCTTTTTTAATAGAGATGTCATACCTTCCAATACTTGATGGTTTTATCATTTGTGGAAAGTAGAAACAATGCACCATTTGCTGGCTGGCACCATCTGATTTTGTTGATTTTCTCCTCTATCTCCAAACTCTTGAGATAGTCAAACTGAAACAGATTGAAGAACAAGCTTATTAGTGTAGCACAGCAAGCAAAACAATTACTTGTAACTGAATTCTAGTGATAAGTTTTATTGTACCTCTGGTTCATGACTCTGAAATTCTGTTTTATACCGAAACTCAGGATGCCTAACTGGGTAATCTGCCTGCTCATGATCCCTTCTGGATCCGCCATGCTGAAAATAGCATTGCACGAGAAAAAGCTTTACACCAAACAACATTTTCACAAGAAGATCGAAGTAAATCTAGTAGAAGAGAAAGGAACACACATCTTTAGTATCAGTCCTCTCAAAGAGAACTACTCGGCCCCCACGGTCACCAGTTGCAAGATGCTCTCCACTTTTATCAAATTCAATGGCCGAAATGATGTCAACTGAGGAAAAAAAAACGTGCAAACCAGAATCGTTACATCAGAAGTCACCGCGGCATTGTAGGATCAAACACATTATCACCTAAAAATGCAACTGGAATAATCTTTTCCAATATACAGCAAATAAGCTGGTAACAAAAAATTTGGGCAATAATATGAGAAAAGCTTAGATACAGCATATTAAATTTCCCTCATATCGAAAGGCATCTAAATACCACCTAGCTACATTAGTTACGTACTACCAGAAGACTCATCAGCCAGAAGAGAGGAACTTCAAAACAACTCAATATTAGAAATTCAGTTCAATACACAAGATTGATAACCCTTCACACTTTTCGCTTTAAAACTCAAATCAAGCAGTGGAAAGCATTCTAGCAGTGGAAATACTATCTATGGCTATAGTATTGAACATAGAAAAGCTTCAAGCTAGACTACCTTCCTGGTATCAACTTAAAACTAGCATATCAAATCTACAAATCTGTAGAACACTTGTACAAAGACTGAGAACTTCCAACCTCACAACAACCAGTTGAATAAATGCAGATATTCACTCAGAACTTAGAAACTCTACTAACAGTGCAATCCAAATTAGGCAGATTCATCAATGCCTCCACTAAGCATTAACGGAATAACTCACTAAATCCTGATCATCAAAATCAGATCCAAACCACAAATCAAACCCTTGGTCCTCAAAAACCGTCTGGATCTGGAAGTAAAAAAGGAAACAGACTCATCACAGCGAATATATTCCGCAATAATTACCTTCCTGGACTTCTTCTCCTGCGGTACGTTCACCGAAGACCTGAGAGAATCTCCACTCTGACGACGGAGGAGAGCCACTAGTAGCGGCGGAGGAAGCGGCACCGTCACCACCGTTCATTTTTTTTCTTTTCGGAAGAAATCCAACAAGAGGGATATACAAGAACAAATCCGAGCTTCTGGAATATAGAAATCTGAGCTTCCAAACCTCAATCACCGAATCAAAGATCGCGTAATCACCATTAACGAATCCGTTGATTCACATTCCATTCCATAGTTTTGTTCATAGGTTTTCGCGATTGAAGCACTTGATCGATGATTAATTTCGTTCTCTCTCCCTATGTAGAAAATGGAGGAACGAGAGAAGAAAAACGCCTTCCCTTTTTTTCTCTCTCTAAAAGGATAAAATTGGAATTATAACCTTTTTTCTATTCGGGACCAAAACGAAGGAACAAATCGTATTAAGTTAATGGTGTTACTATACTACAATGTTTTGTCCTAATCTTAAATAAAGTGTTAAACTAACAGGCGGTGACATTGTTTCTTTGACCAGTAAATATGAGTGGACAGTAACATATGATGTCTCATATCATTGGTTGTTTGTGGAGGTGCGCTTGCCACTATTATATGATGGGGTAAATGTATAAATAATTTTTGTTCTCGACGAGGGAAAACCGAATTAAACAGAGTTATACGATTTGGTTTAATTTTTTAGTAAACCAAATAGGCTCACATGTGGTCAGGGGTGGCATGGGATAAAACTCGTTAAGTAAAGATTTTAGACATCAAAATTTATATAAATGTTAGGACACTAAATTTATTAGAAACATTGTAGTATCACGGTTGACTACATAGAATTTAGGACATTAAATTTTAATTATGCTTTAAACGTTATTTAGGTCCGGACCGACACTGCATATGGGTATTAAACTTGAGTTTCGATATAACTTGCTATAAAAATTATGTGGTAATTTATATGGTAAGTTTGCTGTAAAAATATGTGTTAACATTGTTTTTAGTACAAGTGACTGGTAACTTTTATGATGTATGAATTGTATAATGTGTTATTATTGTTGTTAATGCAAGTGACTGGTAACTTTTTGATGTATGAATTGCACAACATGTTCTTAAAATAAATTAACAAAATTTAAAAAAATGAATATAAAATGTAACAAATTTTATTTTTCTAAAATTGTATAAAATTTTAATGTCTTATATTCCAAAGAATATTTGCAATATTGTTTCGTATAAAATTCATATATATATATATATATATATATATATATATAATTTAATATTTTTAAAGAATTGTATAAAACAATTAGTATGTTATGAACAAATATTAGTAATCATATAAATTCAACATAAAGATTTGAGAAAATCTTTGACTCAAAAAAAAAAAAAATTCTAATACAAAAATGTGGAATTCATTAAAATAAAAAAATAAAAAGAATTAAAACATCTTTAACAAAGAACGTACGTAGATGATAAAGGGGAAAAAAAAGAAATTTTTATAAAATTGTGATAGAGTTTTTTTTTAACTAACGATTAACAAAAAAAAATATGAAACATTTTTTAAAAATATGATTAGCAAATAAAGAACAAGAACGTAATTTTTTTTTTTTGTCAAAATCACGTTGAAAATATCAATTTAGTTTACGTGGGAGAGAAAAAAAATTTATAACTCAACATCTAAATTATCTCATCTTTCATGTTTTTGAATAAAGTTATGAGTTAACAATATATAAAAAAAAACATAACTCAATATTGTAAATCAACTATAAATCGGCCATGAGATTTTGAGGGTTTGAAACAAAATTAAAAAAAGTTAAGGCTTGTAATTTATCTTATTGTTTTTGGGGCC
>OVBE01010057.1:0-15375 GCA_900406425.1 Iberis pinnata
ATATATATTTAAAATAATATGTTTATAATTATATAT
The DNA here is from genome assembly GCA_900406425.1 of Iberis pinnata. Taxonomy (NCBI): domain Eukaryota; kingdom Viridiplantae; phylum Streptophyta; class Magnoliopsida; order Brassicales; family Brassicaceae; genus Iberis; species Iberis pinnata. Next base: position 37 of record OVBE01010057.1, read on the forward strand.
ATTTTATTATATATAAATTTAAAATATTATGTATATAATTTTACATTCTGATTATAAATATATAATGCGACAGTTATATATTTTAATAGCATTATTTAATAATCTATCTTAATACTAATAGTCTAAAAATAATATAAATCTAAAATTTATCTAATATACCAGACCCTAACTATCCAAATTATAAAATTTACTAAACACTAAACATTTTAAATCATAAAATTTATTAAACCCTTAACATCCCAAATTATTAAACATTCAAAATCATCTAATATATATATTCAAAAACCCTTAAATTTACAAAAATCATACATATTCCAAAATTCATAAACATACAAATATAACATCATAAAATCATAAAAAATCACTGATTCCAACAATCTAACAATCAAAACAACCGAAACAACTCATTCAATATATAATGTTACAATCCTAAATTGTGCAAAATATCAATATCATATAAACCCTAAACTGGCCATTCAAATTCTTCCAAAACAATAAAATTAACGTAAATATACCTATTATACTTAAACTTAAAATGAACCATCCATTGTACGCTTTGAATGAGTGAGTTCAGAAAGGAATCGTCCGAAAATAAGAAAATCACCCGAATTTTTGAAGAAAATAGCATGAAATGAAGAATAAGCTTCTGGTTTTTGCTTATATACTCATGATTACAGATGGACATATCCATGGCAAAAATTTTGGACCTGTAAGAATTTACTAACAGATCGTGAAAACTGACATAATTGTTGACGGCTATCAGGCTATGCATATGTTCTGATTGGGTGAGCTTATTGAGTGATTTACTGACGGATCATATGCTTTCTGTCAGTAAATCCGTGAGTAATCACAAAGAAAAGATAAAACTGTTACTGACAGATTTACTGAAAGAATGCATATGATCCGTCAGTAATTGGTAAAAATGGTTTAGGCATTCATTTAGGGTTTGGTTTTTTGTAATTATGTATTAGGGGTACGAATACAAACAAATACAAACACATTTTGTGTTACAATGTATTAGTAATGTTAATTCATATATTGATGTATATTAATTTCAAATTTTACCGTTAAACATTTTATAAGTTCATAAACAATATCAATTGTAACGGTCATATGGAATGAAGTTTCAAATTATGTTGTTCATATACTTTTATAAAATGGTTTTGATGTTGAAACATGAATGAATTGATCAGTTATTATGTTTACTATTATTATAATAATATTACAAAATTTAAAATAGTAATAGGGTATGAAATCTTATATTGTTGTTTCCGACCGAAATCTGACGGATTTCATATATTGACGGATATATATGTCAATAATATTTCGTCAATATTCTGTCAATAATCAGTGACGGATTTAATCTCGTCAGTAATTACTGACGAAATTAGATCCATTAATTTGCTCGTCAATATTTCACATGTTTTTTTGTAGTATATGTTTTTCCACAAAAATTACAAAGTCATGTTTTCTTGCAAAAATCGCAAAATCATATTTTTTTTGACCAAAACCGTAAGATAACATTTTTCGGCCAAAACCAGATTTCTCGCTAAAATTAACAATATCACGCTTTCTTTAAAAAAAACGCAAAATCACGTTTTTCGCTAAAACTACAAGATCATATTTTTTTAGTGAAACCACAAAAGTACATTTCTTGCGAACGCATTAAAAATTACATTTTTCCGAAAAAATTGCAAAATCACATTTTTGCTACTCAAACTGCAAAACATTATTATGCTCAAAAATATATTTTGCTGTTTCAACAAAAAAATAGGTGATTTTGTTTTTTTTTTAAAACATGATTTTGTGATTTTTGCAGAAAATATGAATTTTTTCGTTTTCCAAAAAAAACTTGATTATGGGTTTTAGTGGGATATCGTATTTATCATGTTATACCTCTCCAAAAAAAATATTAAGTAACCCATTGCGGATTTGTTAAAATGGAATAATCCACGAATACGGATCTTGCCACTACTTAATCTAAACCACCATTAATTTGGTAATGTGCTTGCTCTTGATTAACTAGTCACAATGAAAACGGGTAAGAGACCACACGGAGAAATAATGAGACCTGACACTCTGATCAGCATTGTCTTCGCATTTTCATAAGGCACACCACATTCTACTCTGAAACTTCACACGTAAACAATATTAGTTAAGTTGTTGAAGAAACTGTTAGGATTATAGAATTTTAACTCAAATTTAATTGAAAATGAGTGGATTACCACATATATCCCTTATAATATTGATGTAGCGTGATATTTGGAATATTTCAAATATCTTTATTCTTATTTATTCTAGTTTTTATCTTAAATTAATTGTTATTATTTTTATGGTTTTTAATAGTTTTTAGGTTTTATTCTTAGACTATAAATAGTCTCTTAGGTCTATTGTATTATTTAGGCTTTGATTAATTAATAACAAAGCTTTTGCGTAAAAGAAAATAATTCTCGTTATTTAATTCGGTAGATCTTGAGAGATCTCAACGAATATAAGAAGGTTTGATCTATTTCGGGATTCTTTGACTAAACGAATAATCTTGCAAATCCTAGTTTTCCGGGTATTCTCAGAATCAACGGATATCTACTTCTAGAAGCTTCCGCTTCACATCAGTTGGTAACAAAGCTACTTTTCTTTGATTTCTCAATCGAAGAACGATCTTTGATGTCATGTTGATAGGTAGTTGCTACACTTTCGAGGGCAAAATTCCTTTTGTTGGGAGAAAAGAGATCCATGAGATCTACAGAGACATCTATAGTGATCCGATCTACGATATATATGAATATGACGTTGAGGTGATCGATTTCTTCTTCAAAGATTCTCTGATTTGTGCAAAAGGAGTGCAAAATCAGTTATGTGCAAAATCCGTGCAAAATCGGATATGTGAAGATATTGTGCAAAATCAGATCCGTGCAAAATTTGTACATAATTCTGTTCGTGCAAAGTTCGTACAGGATTCGGTTTGTGCAAATCAAGGGCATGAGAAGGAGAAGATATATGAAGGGAAAAATTGATTAAAGATTCAAGGACAAATCTTTGTTGGCCGGCGAGACCTGATGCAGCGTGATATTTGAAATATTCATCTTTATTCTAGTATTTATATTAAATTAATTGTTATTATCATTATGGTTTTTAATAGTTTTAAGGTTTTATTTTTTTACTATAATTAACTTTTTAGGCTAATTGTATTATTTAGATTTTGATTAATTAATAAAAGAGCTTTTGCTTAAGAGAAGATAATTTTTGTTCCTTAATTTGGTAGATCTTGAGAGATCTCAACAAATCTAAGAAGGCTTGATTTATTCGGGGATTCTTTGACTAAACGAATAATCTTGCAAACCCTAGTTTTTCTGGTATTCTCAGAATCAACAGATCTCTAGTTCTAGAAGCTTCCGCCTCTACATCAATATCACTCAAGGTTCCTCTCTACTTTCAATGTGGGATATTTTCACACACTCCTCGAGATAATGGCTTGTCTAGCAATTAATATTGACGAATTATTTTGAATAATGTTAAGCCGTCAAATTTATTTTACATCTAATCGTTCTCTTTATACAAGAATGTAAAAGGTACCCTAAACCTTAGCCAATGAGAATACAACATTTAGTAAATAAAAAAAAATTAGGAAATTATCCTTATATATGTACTCCAATACCCCCCCCCCCTCCCCTTAAGGTGGAGCATGTATGCTTCGAATGCCCAGCTTGGATTGGAAAACTTCAAACTCTGATCTTCCTAAAGCTTTGGTGAGTATATCGGCTAGTTGATTTTTAGTTGACACATGATGCAGCTGAACAACACCTCTTAATATCTCATCTCGAAAAAAATGACAACCAACCTCCAAATACTTAGTTCGTTCATGAAAAACAAGGTTGGAGCTACTGTGAATAGCAAACTTACTATCACAATTTATTGACATTGGTTTATTATGATCATACCCCAGATCGAAGAGGAGTTGTTTAACCCATTTCAATTCCTTTGTTAAAGCATTCATGGCACAATATTCGGCTTCGGTAGAAGAACAAGACACGGTCTTTTGCTTCTTTGTTTTCAAGGAGATGGGTGAATCACCGAGTTGGACGAACCAGCCCATTAAGGATCGCCGAGTCAATGGACATGAAGCCCAATCAGAATCACACCAGCCCGTTAAATGTAACGGCAAATCATCCCGTAAGAGTATTCCTTGACCCATCGTCCCTTTAATGTATAGAACGACCTTTAAAACCAGTGTTCTTGAAGTGGTGTATGCATGAACTATGAGAGGATATGCACCGCGTAAGTGAGGTATGGACGAGTTGCTAAGAGATAGATAAATCGTCCAACTAATCGATGGTATCGTTGAGGTTCATCAATCGGCGGACCTGAAGCTAAAGCTAGTCGGTGATTTTGATCAATCGGTAAACCAGCAGGACGACAACCAAGGAGACTAGTTTATGTCACAATCTCTGTTGAATATTTCCTTTGACATATATATATATATCCTTGCTTTGTTCCGAGCCACTTCGATACCCAAGAAGCACTTTAGATACCCAAGTCTTTCATATGAAAGCATGTAGCCAAGTACTGTTTGAAAGTCTTGGTTTCTTCCTTTGAGTCACCTGAAATAATTAAATCATCCACATAAACATGAATATAGAGGTTGTATTGGGAATTAGAGAGAACAAACAACGAGTAGTCGGATCGAGTTTGTTTGAAGCCATAGGTGATCAAAGAATCAACAAGCTTCGAGAAACAGCATCCTGGAGCTTGTTTAAGCCCATATAAAGACATCGGGAGTCTGCATACTCGCATTTCTTGTGGAGAGTTAAAGCCTTGGGGAATTCGGATATACACTTCATCGTGAAGATCACCATGCAGGAACGCGTTGTAGACATCCATTTCTTGAATTTTATGATCGTGTTTTGCCGCAAAATCCAAGAACATTAGAAATCGTGGTCATCTTTGAAACCGGTGAGAATGTTTCAGTATAATCAACGCCTTTATTTTGGTGATTACCAAGAACGACAAGATGAGCTTTATGGCGTTCCATGGTCCTATCAGAACGTAGTTTTATCGTAAAAATCCACTTTGTCCCAAGAGACTTTTTACTGGGTGGTAAGGCTGTTAGGTCCTAAGTATTGTTCCTTTGCAAAGCTTCAATCTCATTGCTCATTGCTTGTTTCCAAACATCATGCAACATCGCCTCCTTAAACGTACGTGGTTCAACATTCGTTGTAACATACATCATATTGCATTGATGTTGAGCAGAGAACCTGTCAAAAGACACAACGCTTGTGAGTGGGTACAAAGAACTTGAGGCATGCTGGTTGGAGTGTGATGAATAGAAAGAGGAATATGATGAGAGTTGGACACTGCTGAGGACGTAATCATTAAGTCTAACATTGCGGGTTCATTGTCGGGCAGGCAGTTCACGAGTTGGCTAGGCAGTAGTAGATGTGTGTGTTGATTCAGCAACAACATTGGGCAGTGGCTATGGCTCAATAACAACCGGAGGTGCATGTAGTGGCGTGTCGAGATCAGAGAAGCTCTATTGGAGGTGTTTGAGCTTCCGGAGGGAAAATATTTTTATCATGTACAATGCCAAATATTGGTGATGTGATGGCAGTAAGGAATGGTGTAGTTGATATCGATATGGATTGCATTGGAAAATGTCCTTCATTAAAAACCATGTCGCGTGATATAAATATAATCTCTTTTTCTAAGTTATTGAGCTTCCACCCTTTCTTCTCATATGGGTAACCAATGAATATACACTTCCGACTCCGAGATGAAAATTTACCACCATGGTGATGAATATTGTGAGCGTAAACAAGACAACCGAAGACACGGAGGTGTGAGTAAGATGGTTGTTTTCCATAGAGCTTGTGAAAGCTTGATACAAATATAATATCCTTTTCTAAGTTATTGAGTTTCCACCCTTTCTTCCCATATGGATAACCAATGAATAGACACTTCCGACTCCGAGATGCAAACTTACCACCACGGTGATGAATATTGTGAGCGTAAGAAAGAAAACCGAAGACACGGAGGTGTGAGTAATACGGTTGTTTCCATAGAGCTTGTGAAAGGGTGTGAGACCTTTAAGAACCGAGGAAGATTTTCAGTTAATCAGGTATCCCGCTGTAAGAATACATTCTCCCCAATACTCAATAGCTAGATTTTCTTGGAAGCGCAAAGCTCGTGCAACATTGAGAATGTGTCTATATTTTCTCTATGCTCATCCATTCTGTTGTGGAGTGTAAACACAAGAAACCTCATGAAGAATCCCTTGCTGTTGGAAGTAAGTTGTGAGAGTCATGAACTCACTTCCATTGTCGATTCTTATTATTTTGACACGTTTTTGAATTGCCTTTGTAGCATGCTCAAAAACTCACAAATATACTTGTTTACTTGCGATTTATCTGCCAAAAAATAGAGCCACACTTTCCTTGAGTGATCATTAACAAGCGTTAGAAAATATTTCGATCCAAAAAACACCGTTGTTTGATATGGACCCCATAAATCGATATGTAGTAAATCAAAAATATCTTTGGCATTATTTGAACTATCATGAAATGAATGTCTTGTTTGTTTTTCTCTAACGAAAACATCACAATTCTGAAAAGAGACATCATTAAAACTTGAAGACAAAGCAGAGAAATCTTGAACTAATCTGGTAACTCTCGCAGATGGATGCCCAAGACGCTGATGAAGTAAAAGAGCACATCTGATATTTCAAATTGCAAAGCCGCAACTGTCTCCTCGAAACCGGTATAGTACCTCTCTCTATCTTTCATCCACTCCAATCAACATCCTCGTTGTACGGTCCTGTAAAATCATGAGTTTATCAGTAATTTGGCCAACCAAATAGTTATTTGTAACAAGCTGTCAAATTGATATTAAATTCATATGAAAACCATGAATATAATAAATAATTGTAAGAGATAACGTTGGTGATAAGTAGGCATCGCCTTGTTGAGATGAGATCACATTTTCACGTGCTGCAAACAAAACCAAAACCGGAGCAACATGACAGACATCTTGAAGTAAATCTAAATGAATAGTCATGTGATGCGGTGCTCCGATGTATAATATCCAGACATAGTCATCTCTCCTATCACCTAAACGATCATTGGTTTTGTCAGAGTTGATGACTTGTTCTATCATGCGCCATTGGTCACTTATAATTCCCAAGAGTCCTTGGCGATCACGTTCAATGATAGCAGCCTGAGAACCAAGTGCAACATCATTTGCATTCACCACCTGAGAAGCATTGGCACAAACATTAGTTGCTCTGTTTCGTTGTTGAGAAGTAAGCTGGTTTGTGCGGCTGCGAGGTCTTTCTCCCCATCAATCGGGATAACTGAAAACTTTGAAGCAGGTTGTAGCTTCATGACCCATCCGACCGCAAGCTATGCACTTTCTAGTGGGATTACAATTAACAGACACATGTTGCCAAGGGACAGAAGCTGGAAACGTTGAGGAACGAGTGGATGAACCTAGATGTTTCACGAAACTCATAACCAAAGCTTCATGTTTAATTGCAATGTTTCATTTTGAGAAACAGTTTGATAGATAGTATCAAGATCTAGCATTGGTGAAAATGCACAGATTTGGGAACGAATTACACCGTGAACTGCATCATCGAGACCTTCCAAGAAGTCATGAATCTGGAGTATTTCAGTTTCCTTCTCTCGAGCAGTGTTTAAATCACATGTACATTTACGGAAAGTGCACTTTGTTGTAACCATGGACTCAGAGATTCCATCCCATATTTTGGTTAGGCGTCCAAAATACTCATCAATTGTAGAGCCATTATGTTTACAGTTTGCCTCGAGAATTTCGTAGCTGCTGTAAACGTGCACCACTTTTAATGGAAAATCATTTTTGTATGGCATCACATAGTTCCTTATCTTTTTCACGAGTAGATATCATGGAACAAAGCTTGGGCTCAATTGTTTGCTTTATCCAGCCAACAAGAAGGTGATTATTCGTAGTCCAATCTTAAAAGTCTAGAGAGTTTTCAGCTGGTTTTGGAAGAGAGCCATTAAGAAATCCGAATTTCTTACGCGAGCTGAGAGGGATTCGAAGGTTGAGTGCCCATTAATAATAATTGGAACCATTGAGAAGAGGTTGAGAAATCACTGCTCTGGGACTGTCATTTAATGTAAGATCATAAGGAGAGATGGTTTTATGTGAAGTAGTCGACATCGTGAACTCTATTCAAAGAAATCAGATGAAAGCCGAGAGGCAGAGGATTTGTAGAAGACGATAAATAGTAAAAGTTTTAGAGAGAAACGCGAAGCTGAGATTTGCGAAGGCAAAGAAACTCAGAGATCGTCGTGCTCTAATACCATGACAAATTGTTTTGAATAATGTCAAGCCGTCAAGTTTATTTCACATCTAATCGTTCTCTTTATACAATAATGTAAAAGGTACACTAAACGTTAACCAATGAGAATGCATCATTTAGTAAATCTACATATTTATGAAATTATCCTTATATATATACTCCAATAAATCTCGACAATATTCCACTATAGGATTAGTTTCAGGTTCGGTTAATCGTGCTTCTTTCGATGGGCCAAATCTATTTCGTTTCATTGGGTAGTGTGTGTTCAGACTCTAATACCATGTTAGTACTTTCATATATAATATAACACAAAACCAGTTGGCAATGAGTGGATTGTTCTACATCCCTTATATATATCACTCAAGATCTCACTCCACTTCGAATGTGGGATACTTTCACATAAATTCATGAGATTTACACGAAAATATATGTAACTCCAATGAAAATTGATCTAAGCTTATATTGCGGAGATGTTTATCAACTTAACTTATGCCACCATGAAAGGACAACACTGTACAAATGGTTTTAAATATTTTAACAATCTAAAGATTGCTCTTGTCTTTTCTTGCATGTGTTGTATATAAGTATTGAAATGAGAGGCATTGTGAAAGAAGAACCAACATCTTAAGCTCTCTCAACACCTTTTATTTGATCAATAACAAAGAAGTTAAGATTCTTACAGAAATGACAGCTTCTTTTCACTTTCGCTCTAACAGTTTCCCTTCTAGACTTCACCCGCAAGCTGTTCATGTTGATGAGCAGTTGGCCCGTTTGAGATCTTCTGAGGAAGCCTCAAATTCTTCATGCTCTTTTATCTGTCAAAGGCTTGACAACCTTCAAGAGCTAAACGACTCACTTGACAAACTTATCCGCTTACCCACCACACAAAAGGCTCTAGCTCTAGTGCCGAACAAGAAGACCGTCGAGCAGCTTCTTGATGGATCTCTCAGGATCTTGGATTTGTGTAATATTTCCAAAGATTCTTTGTCGCAGATGAAAGAGAGCCTCAAGGAGATCCAGTCTATTATAAGAAGAAAGCGTGGAGATCTAACAGAAGAGATCAAGAAATACATAACCTTAAAAAAATATTTCATGAAGACATTCCAAAATGTACAAAAGTCACTCAAAGTTGCACAAGCTGAAGACAATAATGAAGAATCTTTGGCTGTCTTTAAGGACGCAGAGGCTGTAAAAATTTCTTTATTTGATTCCCTCTTTTGCTACATTTTTGGAACAAAGAATTGTCGCAAATGGTCACTCGTCTCAAAGCTAATGAACAAGAAGAAGAAAGTTACATGTGAAGCGCGTGCAAACGAATTCACACGGCTTGATTTTGAGTTCCAGTCTGTGAAAAACATGAAGGTGGAGGATGTTCAGATCCTAGAAACATGTATTCAAGATCTTGAAGACAGACTTGAATCATTATCCAAGTCATTGATTATATACAGAGTCTTAATTCTTAACACCTTTGGCCATTAAAGACTACAAATTTTGTACAAATACACGGAAAAAGAAATTAATAGAAACATATTCATTATCTTATATAACTCTTCCTTCTTTGTTATTGTTTTCTTTTACTTGGTTCTATTAACTTAATTTATATAATTTGTTATTATTATTTAGTTTACTTAACTTAATTAATTTACATAATTTACTTTATTTATTAGTTGATTTAGTTATTTTATTTATTTTAGTTTTCAACTTTTCTTATTTTTAAAAATATTCTTTTTCACATAATTGATTTATTTTAGTGATTTTTTAAAAGAAAATTTGAATTATTTTCTTTATTGGATTTATTTATTTTATTCTAATTTACTATAAATTATTTTATTTTAAGTCTTGAAAATAATGTTTTGTATTTTTAAATTACTTATTTATTTAAATTATATAGGTTATTTTTATTTATTTAACTTGTTTCAATAATTTACTTCATTTTAAATATTTTTTAAAAAATTTAGTTTAGTATTAGTTTTTCAAAAGTTATAGAATTAATTTAGCTTATTTAATTTATTTGATTTATTTAAATTTATTAAATTATATATTATTGAATTTTTATTAATTTCTTTTACTTAATTTTATAAAAAATATTTTTTAAAATTTTTCTTTTATTTATTTAATTTATTTAAAAATAATTTAATTTATCTTATTTGTGGAAATAATTTAATTTTAGTTTAAAATAAATTATATAAATCTGTTAGCTTATTTAATTTATTTTATGTACTGAAATCATTTATTATTTATTTTATATTTTATATTTGACTTAGATTTTTAGTATGTACTAAAATAATTTTATTAATTTATAAACTTTATTTATTTTACTTATTTAATTTATTTGAATTTTATTTAATTTTGTTTTCTTTTGTTATCGCAACTACTTATTTGTTTTTCGTTTGTTCATCGTTCATCCAGCGACTAATAGCAAATCTCATATACAGATTGCTGAAAAAAGTAGAGACAAAAAATTTTCATTGCTAATCGCTTTGATTAGTCGTTGGATTAACAATAAATATACAAAAAGAATCATTACTGCAGTTGCTGCCGCTAATGAATCATTATTCAATACAAACACAAATGTACATCCTCACTAGCATAGGATCTTGAATAAAATCAATTCTCAAACCAAATGAAGAAGTATAAGCGCTAGAGCATGTTTCGAACTTACAAAAATCTTACAAAATGAATTCGGATGATTTAACTTGAGCTACAACTCAAGTTCTTATAGGCGCTAGAGCATGTTTCGAACCTCAATTTCGCTCCTCTGGCATCGGTATAGTGGCCGGCGATCCATATTCTTGGACGCGGCAACACTCAAAGGATTTCTAAGGGGATTAGGGTTTTTTCAAACTGGTTCAATTGATATATTTCAATTAGACTCGGTTTTAATAAACCGAGTCAGTTTTAATAAACCGAATCAGTTCTAGTAAACCGGTTGGTTTAATTTCTGGTTTAGTAATTTTATTGGACTAGGTCCAAAATAGGGATGTAATGAGTCTATTATGAAAATACTATAAGTTTAATTTTGAAAATATATTAAAAAAAGGTAAATCACTATTGTTAATTTTTTTTTATGTTGTATCTACTTAACATATTTTAACATCCAACATTGAGGTTGATCCACATGTCTTTTAGTTGCCGATACGTAATCCTTCCCTTCAAAGAACCTTGTCCTCAAGGTTGAAAGACTGGAAATTTCCTCAAAAATCTACAAATATTTCTAATTGGGTTCATTGATTTTTCCACCGACCAAGACGATAATTGTAGCCTTGTCGATCCTTTTGACCATTTTGCGTTGCAGAATAGCCTTAGGTTACTTAACAAGGACATCAAAATTCGCATATGGCAAATGTAGATGATGTGGGCACTTTGCCTACTAAGATTTTGAGCTGAGAGACATGAAAAAACCAGGTGAACTTTAGATTCAGCAACTTCTAAGTCACTTTGCCATATGTGTGCTGAAAACAAGAAGAAAAAGAAGGAAAGTGGGCCATTTTTAAGAAACTCGAAGCTCTAATTTACTTTGTAATATTATATATAAACTCTTGTATCCTTCTTTATTTTTCTTAACTCAATACAAGTTAATCTTCTCTATTCTCTTTATTCTCATAATAGATTCTCTCTATCATCCTTATATTTCTCATATTCTATCATGGTATCCGAATGATAAGCTCCTAATATCGTTTCTGCATAAACCCTAATCTCATTTACAATCCCTTTTCTCTGAAATAGATCAATCCTTAAATCGATCAAATCCTAAATTGACCTCATCGTGTAACTACCCGATCCGAATTTTATCAATGGAGGACAAGGAAGGTTAAAGGCAGAAAAGGCAGAAACTCATAACTCTGAAATGGATCAACTATCTTCTATGGACTAGAACTCTCAAGACTTATCTACATGGTCATGGTTTATGGAATCATGTGGGTACACAGAAGTATTCTACTAAAGAAATTGAAGCCAAAGGTGATAAAGAGATCACTGCTGAAGAGAAAAAATGGTTTCAAGAGAACAACAAATCCCTCAGCATCATTCAACAAACCCTAGATCCACGTTTGCTTGAAGGATATTCCTATTGCAGCACTGCAAAGGATCTATGAGACTCTCTACAAAAGGTGTTCGGTAATCTCTCAAATCAGAGTCGGGTGTATGAAGTTCAAACATCCATCAACGAGTTGGTACAAGAAGAAATAGATTTCTCTGAACACTTTGGGAGATTCAAATCACTTTGGGCCGAGTATGAGATGCTCAGACCCGTGACTACATATCCATTTGAGATCTTAGTGAGGAGAAAGCAAGAACAATTCTTTAGTCTTCTCCTCACCTTAGACACATCCTAAAACGACGTGATTCAACATATCCTCATATTAGACAAGCTACAACTTGATGACGTTTGTGCAAAGCTTCAAAAAGAGCATGGATCCTTAAGCCAATTGCCTAGCAGGAAATAAAAAGGTAAAGATCTAGCACTAGCGAACAAGGTGAGTTATAATCCATCTGAAGAGAGGAAGAGTCTTATGTGTGATCACTGAAAGAAGAAGGGTCACATCAGGGAGAAGTGTTGGATTCTTCATCCACACCTCATGCCAAACAAGTTAAAGGATTCCAAAGCTAACTACTCTCAAAAAGAAGAAGCGGCAAAGGGAACTAGTTCAAGCTACAATGTTGAGGAAGCCAACACATCCATAGTTTCCTTCCAAGGTGAGTACGTGAAGAAGTATGACCTCGAAGCTCTCATCAAAACCCTGAAAGTCAGGGTTTGGTAAGACTTTAGGTATCTCTTTAAATGCTGAAATTGCTCAGAACATTGTTGAGCCAATTATCATAGATTCTGGAGCAAGTCATCATATGATTAGTAATGAAAATATGATTACCAATATAAAACCAACTTTAGATAATGTAATCATATAAAACGGTAGTAAAGTTCCAGTTAAAGGACAAGGTAATCTGAATCTGTTTGGTAGAGAATCTCAAGCTTTATGCATGCCGAATTTTACTTCCAATCTAGTATCTGTTAAACGAATTGCTAAATATTTAAATTTCTTGGTTATTTTTAGTCGTAACGAAGTTTGATTTCAGAATATTAGTTCTGGAGTCGTGATTGGTAAGGGAGCAGCCAAAGGAGATCTTTATGTACTCGAAGAGTTGAACTCAAGCCTTGGTTTATCTGCAAATTGTTATATTGCTTTTCAATATGTTATTTCTTATTTAAACAATGTTTTATAGCATGCTAGACTTGGCCATCCGAATTCTAAAGCTTTAAGTTGATGTTTCCACGTGTTAAGTTTAATAAATCTTTTAACTGTGAAGCGTGTATTCTTGGAAAACATAGTCATTCATATTTTTCCCAAATAAAATGTGGTTTATGAAATTTTTTTTGAACTTGTTCATTCAGATGTTTGGTCTTCTCCATGTGCATCTAGAGAGAACCATAAATATTTTGTTACATTTATAGATGAAAAATCGAAATACACTTGGGTAACTTTGCTTGCATCAAAAGATAGGTTCTTAGAAACATTCAAAAATTTTCAATGTTATGTGACTAACCAATACAATGCAAGAATTAAGGTTCTCAGGTCAGATAACGAACGAGAGTACACGAGTAGTACGTTCAAAGAACATCTCGCAAATCATGTAATCATATATCAAACTAGCTGTCCATATACACCTCAATAGAACGAAGAATAGACATCTAATGGAGATCACTAGGGCCATGGTGTTTCACAACAATGTTCCAAAACGTTTTTTGTCAGATGTTATGTCACGGCGTGTCATCTCATCAACAAGATACCAACAAAAATCCTTGATGATCTATCCCCTTATCAGGTTCTCAATAAAAGCAAACCATATCTTAATCACTTACGTGTGTTTGGTTGTGTGTGTTATGTCATGATTCCAGATAATCTAAGGGAACAAGCTCGAACCAAAGAGTGTCCTACCATGTTCATCGGCTACTCAAGCACTCAGAAAGGGCATAAGTGTTATGTTCCATAAACTCGACGAGTCATGATATCTATAGATGTAAAGTTCATTGACGATACAAGTATCTATGAAGACAAAGATTGGGGAAGTCTAAAAGACCTATCCGAATTGGTCTCATATAGAGCTACAAATCTCAAGAATTTGATGAAAAACCTTGGTATTGATCTACATGAAGATAGTGACACTGAAAAATATCGTGTCTAGACTATACCAGAAGCTAAAATCATCCTCATCTTGATCATGAGGGGGAGAAAAGTACTAATGAGAAAAATTCTCTCTCGTCCCACGATGAAGAAGAAGACCATCCGATTATTCATGCTCAAGATGGAGATGAATCTAAAATCAAGAATGAAACTGAACCATAAACGATTCAACTAAGAAGAAGTACTAGACCTAATTTTCTGTTAGAGTAATTACAATAGTATATAATTGATTCTCAATTGATTGTAATTACTTATGTTTATGGCAAGTCTGTGTACATATAAACAACCATTTGTAAAGTGAATGATTAAGGGAAATTCAATTTCTATATGGTATCAGAGCAGGTTTAGGAAAACCTGTAACTTTTTTTTTCTTTCTTCTCTGCGCCACCTTCATCTTTTCTAACACCAACGACACCACGGCCTCCACCCTCCCAAATCCGGCTAATCCTACCTCACCGCTTCTGTCAGTTAACATGACTGGCATCACCAAACTAACGACACCAATTACCTGACCTGGACACTACAGGTTCGTCTTTTTCTTGGTGGTCATGCCTTGTTCTCCTACATTGATCCGGCAACTCAACCACCAGCTGCTACTATCGTCACAGATGGAACCTCTGTTTCCAACCCACGATATGAAACCTGGTCCAGACAAGATCAGCTTGTCTTCACTGCCTTACTTGGATCTATTTCCACACCTCTGCAGTCTCTTTTAGTGACTACCAAATCCACTCTCGAAGCATGGAACATTCTTGCCAAAACATATGCTCAGTGTTGGGCCTGGGCTTAGCAGCCCTGAAAAGCCCAACCAGAATTGGGCCCAACCAT
>OVBE01010058.1:0-15375 GCA_900406425.1 Iberis pinnata
ACCAACAATGGAGATTATGAATCCCAAGATGAGCGAGATGATGATGCTAATGATCAAAAGAATGAAGTTGAATACCCTGATATTGGTGAATTACTTGTGACCAAAAGAGTGTTAAGTGTTCTTGTGCAACTTGAAGATAAAATGCAAAGAGAGAACATCTTCCACACTAGATGCACCATTAAAAGCAAGGTATGTAATCTGATCATAGATGGTGGTTCTTGTACTAATGTGGCTAGCAAGTATATGGTGGAAAAANCGAGAAGACTAAGCATCCTAAACCATATAAGTTGAGATGGCTCAATGATCAAACCGAGCTAAAAATCATCGAACAAGTTGTTGTTCCGTTTAGTGTTGGAAAATATCATAATCAAGTTGTTTGTGACGTGGTTCCTATGAAAGCTGGACATCTTTTACTTGGTAGACCATGTAAATTAGATCGAGCTACTAATCATGATGGACGCACCAATCAGTACACATTTATGCACAAAGTTGTAAGTACACTCTTGCACCTCTTTCACCATTTGAAGTACATGAATTACAAGTGCATATAAGCAAATAAAGTGAGGTAAGTAAATCTAGCCTTTATTTATCTCCTAGTGATGTTTCTAAATCCATGAGTGCCAAGGGCACCGTGCTACTAATGTTGTTTAAAGAATGTCTGAGTGCAGGCATAGATGAATTAGAATTTCCAGCAGAAATTAAGGCTCTCTTAGATAAGTTTAAGGATGTTTTCCAGAAGAGATACCATCTGGTTTACCTCCGATTCGAGGTATAGAACATCAAATTGATCTTGTTCTAGGTTCAGCATTGCCCAACAAACCAGCATATCGAATGAACCCGGAAGAGACTAAAGAACTTGAGAAGCAAGTTCGTGACTTGATGGACAAGGGATACATCCGAGAAAGCCTTAGTCCTTGTGTTGTACCAGTACTTTTAGTACCCAAGAAAGATGGCACATGGAGGATGTTTGTGGATTGCCGAGCAATAAACAACATTACCATCAAGTATAGGCATCCAGTTCCGCGTCTAGATGACATGTTATATGAGCTGAGTGGAGAAACCATATTTCCAAAGCTAAATCTCAAAAGTGGTTATCACCAAGTGAGAATGCGTGAAGGAGATGAATGGAAAACTGCCTTTAAGACAAAACAAGGGTTGTATGAGTGGCTGGTCATGCCTTTTGGTTTGAGAAATACACCAAGCACCTTCATGCGTCTCATGAACCAGGTTCTAAGGTCTTTTATAAGTAAATTTGGTGTTGTTTACTTTGATGACATTCTCATTTACAGAAAATGCTTATTTGATCATATTAAATATCTAGAACTTGTTTTGCAAATACTTTGAAAGGAAGGCCTCTATGCTAACCTCAAGAAGTGCACATTTTGTATTGATCAGCTTGTTTTCTTAGGTTTTGTTGTGAGTAGATAGGGATTACATGTCGATGAAGAGAAAATCAAAGCAATTCAAGAATGGCCTACACCAACTACAATTGGTCATGTTACAAGCTTCTATGGTCTTGCAAGTTTCTATAGGCGTTTTGTGAAGGACTTTAACACTATAGCAGCACCCCTAACTGCTTTGATTAAGAAGAATACACCATTTTTATGGGGAGCAGCTCAAGAGACAGCATTTAACACTCTCAAAGAATGCCTTACTAAACCACATGTTTTAGCTCTACCAGATTTTGAAGAGATGTTTGAAGTAGAGTGTGATACATCCGGGCTGGGAATAGGAGCTGTACTACATCAAAGGAAGATTCCAATAGCATTCTTTAATGAGAAATTAAGTGGAGCGACACTCAATTATCAAATATATGATAAGGAACTCTATGCATTGGTTAGAGCACTTGAAACATGGCAGCATTATCTTTTATCCAAGGAGTTTATTATACATACATATCATGAGACTCTTAAGCATCTAAGAAGTCAAATTTCACTCAAGAGAAGGCATGCTAAGTGGCTAGAATTTATTGAGACGTTTCCATATGTTATAAAGTATAAAAAGGGAAAGGAAAATGTGGTGGCAGATGCATTATCAAGAAGACATGCACTAATTTTTACAATGGAAGAAAAGGTTTTAGGATTTGAGCACATCAAGGAGCTATACAAAGATGATCCAGACTTTGGAGAAGCCTATGAAAAAATTGGAAAAGGAGATTTGGAGTATATTATCTACATGATGGATTCTTATTTCGAGATAAGAGGGTGTGCATTCCACAAGGATCTTTAAGGGAGTTGCTGATCAAAGAGGAACATGGTGGTAGCCTTATGGGTCATTTTGGTGTGGATAAAACATTGGCAGTAGTGGTTGATCATTTCTTTTGGCCTCACCTCAAGAAAGATGTGGAGAAACATTGTTCTCGATGTGTAGCTTGTCATAAATCTAAATCCATGTCACATCCTCATGGTTTTTATTTACCATTACCTATTCCTAATGAACCTTGGGTGGATATTTCTATGGATTTTGGTGCTAGGTTTGCCAAAGATTAGACACAAAGATTCTATATTTGTTGTTGTTGATCAATTTTCAAAGATGGCACATTTTATACCATGTGACAAGACTAATGATGTCATCCAAACAGCTGATCTATTCTTCAAAGAAGTTGTGCGCTTACATGGATTACCTAGGACGATTGTATCTGATCGAGATGCGAAATTCCTAAGTCATTTCTGGAGAACATTATGGGAAAAGCTTGGCACAAAGCTGGTGTTTTCTAAAAATTGTCATCCTTAAACGGATGGACAAACAGAAGTGGTAAACCGTACCTTATCTACTTTACTTAGAGTTACTCTTGGTAGAAATCTGAAAACATGGTTAGATTGTTTGCCTTTTATTGAATTTGCTTATAACCATGCTACTCACTCTGCTACAACATGTCTCCTTTTGAAGCTATGTATGGATTAAATCCACTAACCCCGCTGGATCTTTCACCGATTCCACAAGCTGAGCAAGTTAATTTAGATGGTCTTAAGAAGGAAGAATTTGTGAAGAAGCTTCACCAAAAGGTTAAGGACAATCTTGAGAAGAAGACTGAAGAATACAAGAATCGGGATGATAAAAGACGCAAGGAGATGGTTTTTGAACTAGGAGATTGGGTTTGGTTGCATATGAGACCACAATGATTCCCACAAAAGAGAAGTTCAAAGCTAGCACCTATAGGAGATGGTCCATTCAAAATTCTAAAGAAGATTAATAACAATGCATATCAATTGGAACTTCCACGTGAGTTCAATATCTCACATAGATTTAATGTTTATGATCTTTCCTCATATGATGCATATGATCCAGTTTTGAGGTCAAAACCTTCTGAAGAGGGTGGGAATGATGAGGACAAGGAACCAAACATGGAACCAACACTTGTACCACAAGTCAACGAAGCTCCAATGACACGATCCAAGGCTAGGAGTCTTAGAGAAGGGTTTAATGACGTGATCCATACTTTAATAAGCTCTATGGAACTTGGAGGCTTCACCAAAAATAGTCCAGAAGTTAACGTAAGCTCGGACGGCTTAAATGAAGAGTTGGTGGAGAATTTCGTCCATTTTAGCCTCAAGGAGATCTGGCCTCAGTCCAACCAATGTAATTCTATTTTCTTGACCGGAAATGGAGCTCAATACAACAAGAATAACTCCAAGACCAATCATGAGTTAGAAGATACACTCAATACAAGTCAGCTGGCCATTAGAGAGCAAACAAGGTTAAAAGAGGATTCTAAAACAAACCACGAGTAAATGCTTGAATATAACTATCATACAAGCCTCAAGGGACTAGAAGAAGAAGAAATTATCAAAGGATTCAAGATGGACGGACCAGAACAAGATAATTGTATTTCAGCTCCTAAACCGCACAAACCGAGCCAAAATCAAGTATTTTCAATCTATAAAATTTATGCAGGTTAAACTGAGTTTATCTAAGGCATATAAGGCTTCAAAAGAATAATTTTCAAGCCCAAGACGTGATTTAGCACTTTTGTTTATTTTATTTTAAGTTTGCAAACATTTCTGTTTTGTGTGTTTAAACGCTTTGTTGTTTTATTTTGCAAGTCCTGTTGTTTTGAGCTTTCTTTTGAATTTTTGTCGACCTAATTTTGTCTTAAGCTGAAGAACCACTATATAAGGTTCCCCTACAGCCTTGTAAACCCCAGACCTTTTAGTTGATTAATAAAGTTGCATTTTCCTCTCTTTCAAGTGGTACTTGTAAGGACCTAATTATGTTCTTTGTGTGTGGATTCACCATTGGAAGAGCTTGCTTGCGGTATCATAGATCCTCCCATAGTATATGAGGTGCATTTTTTCCATCTTCTCTTCCATCTACTGATCTTACAAGAGAGAGCGTTATAGCCAGCTTGTTTGATTCCATAACGATTAACCTTCACCCACTGAACCAGCACAAGAGAGCGTTATAGTCAGTGTGTTTGTTTCCATCTTCCGCAGCCAAAGACTCTCCCCGAAGTCTTATATCACAATCCAAACACAACAGTTAATCTAAGTTAGTAGTCAAAAGAAAATGATTATAAACTCACACTAGGTTAGCAGTCATCATCAATTATGGTCATGATTCCTTTGACTCGACTAGAATCATCTAAACAAAAACAAAAAATTTGAAAATTTATCATAAAGACAAAACATCCAAACTATCATTAGTACCATCCTATACCCTCCCCCAGAGTTACTTCACACCGGGAGAATGAATAATGATCAGAATAGATAGATAAGTTTTAAAAAATAAAAATAAAGTAGATAAAAAACACATGAGTTATGAGTGAAAGGAAAATCCTAAAACGAAGCACTGCACTCTCAATCTGAATTTTTTCCCAAACCATTTCCTCTCTCTCTATGATCTGCAAACTCCATCTCATCGTCGCTCTGCCTCCTGGGTGGTCTGAAGCAAGCCGGCCGCCTCACTTTGGCAAGTGCACTTCATATCCTCTAAACCATGCTATGGGTGCGCTTCTAACCATCAACAGCCCAAAGGATAGTCTTTGAATCATTAAAGTTAGGACACCTAGGAGATAGGTGGAACTCGTTGTAATCCTCTGGTAGGATGGGTAATCCTTCCTCGAGACTAATGTATCTGGTTCACCTCTTAATAGAAAGCAGACCTCCAGAAAATTGTGGAGCCTGAAGAACGGGAGCATGAGTGTTGAGTAGATGCTGAGGACCAGGTAGAAAGAGCACATCCTCTAAAGATGTGATGTTTGTGGTATCAGTCTCTAGGAGAAGGACTTTTCACTTTTGACATGCCAAGTTATCAAACAGAAAAGTGTATTTCTCATTCACCATATTCATCTTTGGGAAAGAAGTGAAAAGCTCAAGTGGGATCCCAATATAACGCAACACTAGGGTAGCTAAATGATCCATCACCTTGATCCTTGTTGGTTTCTTCAAGGCATCAAACTACCTCTCGTTGAGGATCTTGGCTAACAACCATCCGATGTTACCTCAACCATCAGGATGGTATAGCACTTCCCCAAGCAGAAAAAGTGGACCTTTGTCCCAGCAAGATGAGGAGTTTCAGGATCTTCGGTGACTATCTGGAAAGAAGTAAGGAACTGACATACCAGGTCTTCATATAATGGACAAGCCTGAAAGGGAAAACTGCCAAGACACATCCTATCGAGCATGCTCTGAACATCCTCTTCAACTCCAAATGACCGCATGGAAGATATATCAGCAAAACGGGTGGGCTCAAGAGTGCTCTTTAGCATAGCGTTGTAAAACATCCCATCTAAAGAGTCCCACTTATCAGTCGTCTTCCAAGTCTTGTGGGTTTTCAGCTAAATGAACATGAAATCTAATCGGTTGTTCGCGAAAGGTGCACCAGTTGTGCAAGGACAAGGAGCATGTAGAAGTGGCGGATCAATAACTGGTACGCTACCAGAATTTGTACCTTTTCCTTTCTCGGTAGCTATGAAGGCTCTTTTCTTTTTAGGTGGATGAGGTTTGGTAGAGGAAGAGTGGTTGGTACTTGGTTGTCGTTTTTTAGAACTTCGTGAAAGACTACGACGGCTTGGTTCGAGTGTAAGTTGGAATTCCTCAGTGTTTGACATTATCCTGAAAAGAACTCAAGATATAGTTAGTAACTAATCAATTCAAAACATAACAGAAATGGTATTACAATGATTGAGAAATACTATTTTAAGACATAGCAAGAATCACTTGTAAAAGAGATAAATCAAGACACTAAAAATCCTAACAATCCACATTATCGAGTCATGAAGTAGAGAGCAACGATCAAACAATAGTATTTAAACCAACAAGAATCAAGAGATACTTCAATCAAAAACCGTCATAAACATGAGTCTAAAGTCAATTCAATCAAGTCAACAAGAACATGGTTAATAGTGGGCAATAATTTTAGCATCACTAACAAATATTAGCAAGAATCAAGATAGAAACCATTAAACAAGCAACATTCAAGAATAATGAAAAACGAATAGAAAATGAGAAACATGAAAAATCAACCATCAACGACATCATGCAACCTTATTGGTCCTAACACTAGGCATTATACCGCATTATAGAGCACACAAAAAATTCCCAACTCAATTCTCAATTCTCAATTCAAAAGTAAAATCCCAAATACAAAACTCAAAACCAAGCAATCTTCAAATCAACACGTATGTTAGAAATTCCAAATGCAAGGGGTATAATCGCACTTCGAGCAACCAAGACAGCCCTAGAAAGCTAATTTTCGAACATAACGAAAGGTGTACATGAATACCCAAAATAAAAAGTGAGAGAAATTGAAAGCATATCCTTGTAGATCAAAGTGAGAGTTAGATAAATGGATAGAGGGTGAAAATCCGTATAGAATCAAGTCAAAATCACGAAAATCGATTTTGAATCGAGTGAGATGGACAAAGGAGAAAGAGAGGAGCATTAGGGAAGAAGATGAATTTGAAAATGGTAAAAGTGAGAGGGGGTCATGATTTAAGGTTTGGGAAAGATGAGCTTCGGTTTTAATCGGTTGGTAAAGCGGTTTAGGAAGAAAATCCAGTTAAATTGAGTGATTATCGAGTTACCTAGAGAGGAGAACGATCGTTCTCCAAGGGAATGATTGTTCTCTGCATGCAAAATTTTCCAGGGAGAAATGCCCATCGTTATAATCCTACGACTGATTTTGGTCGTGTGGGTAGAAAGATCATATTCCACAAAGGAACGATCATTCGATTTAAACAACTTCTGCCCAGTTTAATAGCTCGATCGTTCCACAAAGGAAAGATTGTTCTAAGAGAAAAAAAATTATAGGGTGAAATGCCCGATCGTTCCACAAAGGAACGAACGTGCGACTAAGCCGTGGACACCCAATTATCAACAGAACGAACGTCCTCTCTGAGAACGGTTGTTATTAAGATCCGATTGAATAAGATTTTCACCTGAAATTCCTAAGGCTCACATAACTCAAAACTAAAAATTAATAGTTTGTAAACAAGACTTAAAACGGACTCAAAAACTGAATAAAAACAACTAAACTAATATATAACTATAACACCAAATAGTGGGTTGCTTCCATAGGAGGATGCTTTTGGGCTTGTTGACGGTTGGAAACTGCTTTTTGATCTCCTAGGAGGATGTAGTTTTTCCCAATCGTTGGCATTTGAAAATTTTTCCCTCCATGTTGTGCTGGTGGCACTAAATTTTCGTTCCCTCCATGTTGTTCTGGTGGATTTTAATTGTCGTTTGCTCCTCCCGGTTGGTTGACTAACTAGTTTTATCCTAGTTGAGGATTCAAGATGTTCGCTCCTTGGGGAGGGATCTGGTTGTTCGGATCGTCGGGTAAGACTAGATTGTTAAGAATAACATTATCTCCCATTGTGTTGGATGATCTTGCGTTCTTCCTTGCTTTCCGGTTTGAGTGTTCTAACTTTGAGAGTTCTACATTACTGAGGTTGAGAAATTCCTTAGATTTGTCTAATCGTCGGATCATGCATCTGTAAAAATGAATTCAAGAAGAAAGAAACGCACTTAGTACTGTAAAATAAAATATCTTAGACTAGATTCTAAAAAAAAAATTAAAAGGCACTCAATTGGTCTCCAAAAACTAGCAAAGAACATATCTAAGTAGTATAGACTAGGGTCGGATTCACAGAGACCATATAGTATGGCTTTCTATTCAATATCGATTCTAGCTAAGAAAATAAATAAGAGTGTTGCAACTAAAATCTAAGCAATAACAGTAAATTTAAATGAATGTATATTAATTAACTAAGGCGTCAGGCATTAGGGAATTCCATAGGTATTCAGGTTTGAAGCTCAGGTTAACATGTATGATTTGATAATGAAGATAGTTCTCAACATGAAAAACATACCTAGATTAATCTCCTCTCAGAGTATTAAGCCCTATGTTTGAATCATCATATATAAACTATCGCGTGTCTAATAATTCAATCAAGCATTATGTTCATATTTAATTGTTCATAGAAATTCAAGACAACACTCTCGCTAAGCAAGAACATCTACTCATCTAAACTAGATAAGATCTCTAAACCAAATTTCTTTGCATTTATTAATCTAAAATCAATGAATTAGTTAGCTACTCTAATTCATGCATTAAGAACAAATCTAGACTACGAATCTAACAATTTCAATTTGATTATGATAAATCCTAACATTCAAACATGGTTTCCCTGGGAAACCCCTAAAACCTAACAAGGCGGCTACTCAGACATAGCAAAGCAATCAAAAAGCATTATAGAAGAAAACATATTCAAAATCAATCAATATATTAAAAATAAAAGAGTTCATAATTATTCTCCAAAATACAGGGTATGAATCTCTCTCTCTCCAAAGCTTTGAAATATCAATTGTGCGTAAAAATAAAATAAAACTAAGCATAAGGCTTTTAAACTTAAAAAGGAAAAAGAAAATAAAACCAAATAAGGAAAAATATTGATAAATTTTGATAAGTCTTGAGGGAAATTTCGTAAATTTGGAAAACTTCATTCTTCTTCTCGAGTGCAGGGATCGATCGATCTGTATTTAATTCCTAGAAACAGTTGATAGTAGGTATTTTTCACTAGTTCAATTCCTAATATACTATCATGTCATTGTAGTTTAAGAGGTTGTCAATCCAATCAGGTGAAGTTATTAACCAATCTCTATATGATCAAATCTACTAATTCAAGCCAAGTAATTTAAAAGGGGTTAACTAACAATACTAAACAAACAGAGCAAACTGGAAGTAAAAATACAGGACATAAGAACTATCATGCATCAACAAAAACTAAAGAGTAAACAGCAAGTAAACTAATGGCATAAAAGAAGATGATATTAAGATGCAATCAAAGAAAATTAGTTCCTAAGGATGGGGGTAATTGATCAGTGATCCTCCTTGATCTACCTAGATGCTTAGCATACCTCAAGCAAGAGCTAATCCTTAGACCACATATTCAAAAACAATCATATTCAATCTCTTGATAAATTATCTCAACCTAAGCAATATTTAGACATAACTCTCGTTAACGGAACACTTACTAGCATGCATGAAGAAACAATCTGCTCAAGTCAATAAACACCCTAAACAACCAATCTCTTGGGTTAGGAATGTAAATATCTGAAATAATTTTGTTCAGACATTTCATCAAGCACCTTTTGGGTGAAGAAAATGCCTAAGATCAAATTCCAATTGATGAGAGAGAAATAGGCATTAAGAACAATGAAACATACTGGATATATGAATGATCAAGCTTAAACATCCTGGAGAATCAAGGAATTAGCACCAATCTATCACATCCTCAGAAACAAGAAAAACTACTCACTACTTATGATGATCACGAAATCAGAAAACCCAGAAAACGAAATTACTAAACAAATCATTAGGATCAAAGATCAAACTCTTACGAACATAAAGAACATACAGATCAGAAACCCATAAGATGACGATCAAGAGCAGCAAGAACAAAAACCCAGAAAATAGTGAGAAGAAACCCAGAAAACAATAATCAAAACCAGAAAATAAAATGAAAGATCAACATGCACCAGATATTCATGACCCTTAATCTAAAACAAACATAAATCATAAGAAATCATAAACAATACATGAATTTCATAAAGATTTTGGTTTGATCATCCAAGAACATTCAAAGGTAAAAACATAGAGAGAAACCTCAAAGAAGAACATAAAATAAAGCATAAGTTCAAATGGAGGCGTGTTTAGTGTTTATATAATGGTGTAGGAAATCCCTAAACCACTAAAAGAAAAATGATTAAAATCTGCAAGGTTTAGTTTGAGCAGGTGATCAAGTCGCGATCGAGTTAGACTTGGCTGGGTGATCGAGTCGGTTTAGATCGGGTCATCGAGTCGAGATTGGCCGGGTGATCGATTTGGGACTCGGGTCATCAAGTCGAGATTCTCAGATGATCAAGCTAGCTTGGCTCGGGTGATCGAGTCAGGATTGGCCGGGTGATCGAGTCCAGCTCAGGTTGTGATCGAGTCCGACTCTGGTTGTGATCGAGTCCGGCTCGAGTTGGAATTGGTGAAGATTTGTCTCAATGATCGAGCTGCCTTGATCAAGCTTGGCTAATCTTGGCGTGAGTTGGTGATCAAGCCGGTTTGCTTGAGCTGGGCTCGATCTTGGGACAACATTTGATCGAGTTGGGTTGGTGGAGTTGGTCACAGCTCGATCATGGCTCGATCACGGATCAATGAAGGACTTGGCCACGGGCTCGATGAAGGACTTGGCCACTTCAGTACTCTTTTCCTTCCTCGTTGATGCTATTGTCCAAGAATATTCCCTAAGTACCTGAAACATCTCCAATATGCACATGTATGCAAATGCTAATGTAGAACTATTTAAAAATGTAAACTTACTAAGAAATTCAATGAATGCAACATATTGACAACTAAATGAGCTCAAAATGATTACATATACACTCCTAAAACATGTAAAATGCAGAGACATCAACTCCCCCAAACTAAATCCTTGCTTGCTCTCAAGCAAGTAATTCATAAGCTTGGAAGATAGGTTTGAAAGTGGGAACTCATAACCAAAATATGCTGATAGACTAGAGAATATCAATATCCAGGTTACTAATTCTAGAATACAAACCAATCTCATTTTACTTCAAAAAATTTAGCCATGCTCATCAAAGTTTAATTAAGATCAGTTCCAACATACACAATGCATTCAAATTCATTTATCTCTTTAACATTCATTAAACAAAAATCATGGATCAAGCTATGCACATTCATTGAATTCATTTGGTTAAGGGACAAAAATGGTCCTTTCATGCATTGGTTAATATTTCAGAACATGGATCTCTCAAAAAGGGAATGAGCCTTAGCATAATGTTAAAGGTAAGAACACTTAGATTCATACAAGAACATAATCCAATCTACCCAAAGACACAAAAGCTAAAAGCTTTCCTATTTCTAAACTTAGAAGGAGATCCTAACTCTACCCTTTAAAGCTCAAAGTGATCTTAATGGTTCACATTTCCTTTTCCATCTTTTCTTTTACAAATTTCAGGAGAGGATTCTTTCTTTGTCAACTTCTAGCGGATTGGGACTTTCCTGATTTTAGCATCTATGGTTTCTATTCTTTTTTTTATTAACTTCTTAGGTTCTTGACATTTTCTTTATCATTTCCTTTTTCTATTTTTCCACAAACCATGCTTTTCATAACATTTCCTCCAAATCCTTTACTAGACTATTATGTTTTCTTTTCTTTTTCTTTCCTCTCCTAAGAATTCATAACCATTCCCCTTTCTTTTACCAGATTTCCAACATGTTTTATTCCTTTTCAACCCAACCCAATACCCAGAATCGAACCTCACCTAGTCTTATATAGTCCAAAATTGGGACTAGAACTACATGAAATTATATTACTGTCAGTTCGAACCTAACACTTTCTATCAAGCTCATTCCATAAAAAGACCTAACACTCAATAATAGATAAATGGCTTGAAAGAAGGCTAAGTTCAAGGGTGGGGAGTCTATTTGGATTAACAAGAGTGGTGAAACGGTAGAAGATGATCCAAATATGTATATACTACCCATGAGTTCAAATCGAGTGAATAAACATGATAATTAAATGTCAAGTTTAAGTTCCAATAAGTAGAGATAAATTTCATATCACAACATGCTTCAGAAAACAAAATATCATGCAATTTCACATTCCAAATATGGTTCAGTCTTTGTTCAAACTTAATCAGAATGCAATAGACAACTAATAACCAGGGCATTGACACTTTCTAATAAAGCAGCATATTTACAAGGTTGTTATCATCCTAGTTCCCTATGCAAATTGCAATTGGCAAACTTAAACTCAATCCTAACAAGCTAATGCAACTACATGATCACTCTGTTTTATTTAGAAGATAATTTTCAAAAAAAAATAACAAATTTTTATGGTTTTTCTATGCCTTAGATTCTATGCATCATTGGAGTTTAGGAAAACAAACACAAACTTCATTAGATGGCTCCTAAACCCTCCCCCGAACTCAAATTACACAGTATCTTGTGTAATTCAAATTTACAGGTTAGTTTAGGAGATAGATAGAAAATAAATACATAAACACACATAAACATAAAACAAAAAGTAATGGAAATGCAGCAAATTAGACAATGGTCGTGTGGAGATGGACCTCAGTATGGGATGAAGAAGGTGAGGAGATGTGAGCGTCCATGGTTTCTGCAGTGTGAGATGGGACAGTGCTTGATGCTTTAGGTTGGAGCGGTTGAAAACCCAATCTGCTATCAGCTCCAAAGTTTCCCCTTGCAGTATTTTGCAGCTTTCTCCTCTGAGTTGTTTCGGGTTCATGAGAGGAATGACGGAGTGGTTGCGCCATGCTTGGCTCCCTTGGACCAATGGTGGTGGATTGGCTTCTTGCGAGAGCACCTTGGGAATGAGACCGTTGTCGCCCATAAGAGCTTGCCTTATTGACCTTTGAAACAAGGTTCGTGATTTGGGTGGTCAAGTCCTTGAACGTTTTCTTGATGTACCTGTCTTGGAACTTCTTCCATTTCTGGATCTTGCCAGGATTTTTGTGAGCTTTAACCATGCTTTTTCCCTTCTTTGTTTTCGGAGCCTCTTCAAAATAGTAGCATTCTGGTTCCTCCATCTCTATGTCACCTGAAGAATGTGTGCCCTCAGAAACTATATCAGCGGTCATTCCAGCAGCTGCTTCATTCCTTGAATGGTATAGTACATCCTCGTCTGGTTGGAAGTTGATGTTACCTCTCTTCCTTATGGTGGTGATGGAAGTGTTTGGGAGCAACATTCATGATTCCCCCAAACGTGGATGTATATATTTGTACATCTTCTTATCCCTTGGTCCTTCAAAAAATTGTGCCTTCTTCAAATAGTTCAGTTCTATCCATCTTGGTGGATGACGTTCAAAATGCAGAGGGACCTTGCAGGCTCTGAGTATAGGAGTCACAACTCCTCCAATGGTCAAGTCACCCCTTTTTCCTTTTCTATATAGTGCCACTGCCCAATCTTTGTACTTCGGCATTCGGTTTACCAAAACATGAGAGAGGCTAGCGTTAGCTCTGTTGCCACGCACCACTTCACCATCAGAAGTGTGTTTGAGAGGAAATTTCAGCACCAAGTCTTTCATTCCCAATTCGCCTTCATTTATGCTTCCAGATATTTCTCTCCCGAACATGTTGTTGGCAATAGATTTGTGGTAGTATCTCACCATTGGGTTTTGTATACTTGTGCTCTTCGATCGACTTGAATCATACTCCCTGATTATGATCGTTTGAAATAGTGCGGTTAGCTCGGTCTTAGTAAAATCTTAGTCCACCTCACCCCCTGATAGAAATACACTATATGGTCCAATATGGCGATTTTGATTTGATAATCATCTCCCCTTACTAAATACGTGATGTATTCAGGGGATTCTTCATCACCATGATGAACCCGAAGAGTTGCTAGAAAATAACAGGTCTCTTCGTGGTAGGCATCAGGATGAGTGGCCATGAATGTATCAATTTTGGCCAATTGGAACATGTAGGCCACGTCTTTCTCGATCTCGAGAAATTCCATCGTGTGATTGTGCAGAAACCCCGTGCCCTTGAAACCTCATGAAAACAGGGCGGAGAGGTACTCCGACTCTGCGGCCTGTTAGGTCACGTTTTTGGAAGCCTCTTATTGAGCTTAGAGTACATTTTCTCAAACTGGTGTTCAATCCTTTGAACACTCGAGTCTTCTTCATAATTTGGATCCTCACTACTCTCGTCCTCAGCTATTAGCACTGGTTCCTTTCTCCTCTTGATGTCTTTCTTTTTCCATGAAAATTCAGCCTATTTCTTTATGATAGCTAGCTTCTCCACAGCAGTGAGCTCATGTTCAGTTTCGTCGATCCCCATTTGGTCAAGTTGATGGGATTTCTTGGTTCTTTGAAATTTTGCAGCGATTCATCGTGCTTGTTGCTGCTTGGGAGTGAACACTGGTTTGTCCTCCCATATTTCCATCACATCGAGTTGAATAATTTCCCTAGTTCTTTGAAATTTCTCAACAAAGCTTCATGCTTGCCGCTGGCTTGTCGTGAGCACAAGTGCCTCTGGAGAGATCTCTATATGATCTTGCGAAATGTTGTGAGCTGCCCTTGATCTTTGAAATCGTTCGGCTATGCTTTTTGCTGATGGTTTAGACATGTTGAGATTTGTGTTCCTGAAAAAGCAGTAGACAATTCTGAAAAAATTAGCAACATTTTCAATAGAACCAACAAGTATCGGGATGAAATAACAACCAATATGAAAACCGAATTTTGACGACTCAAATAGCAAACAATTTAATAGAAACCAAGTTCGATTTCTGGTTATAAAACGAGTTAAAATTAAACTCTATCAAAGTTTAAAGCCGAAGTTATGTGCATTTTCACTTCAAGTTGGTTGATCAAAGCAGAGTTCATAGAGTCAAAACCGAGTTTTAAAGCAAACATTTAGAACCGAATTCCAAAGAGTTTAGGAATGAAAAAAAGAGGAGCAAAACTTAATTTCATAGAATTTAGGACCCAAAACCAGAAAAATATCATAAGGTTTAGGAGTTACAAAACTAAAAACCGAGTTTGATGATTCTTAAAAAGTTGGTGAAAATCTCTAGAATCTTGAAACTTTGGGAAAATCAAATGAAACACCAAAGAAGTTGAGATTTCTAGAGCAAAGATTTTATGAGAGTAGTTGTAAATTTGAGAGTGAAGGAAAATGTGAGAGTAAAAGTGAAGAAGGGAGTGAACTCCCTTAAGTAGACTCTTGGGTCAAAAATTATATGTGGAGGTGGTACAAAGTTGAAGCTTGTGGTTAAATTTTTTTTTTTTTTTTTTTTTTAAGAAATCAGAAATATTTAACCAAGAACACCAAGAACATTCTTGATGTAAGCACGGCTGGGCTTCAAGAACCAGAACCTGACCCAGAGCTTGAACCGGA
>OVBE01010059.1:0-15374 GCA_900406425.1 Iberis pinnata
TGTCCCATAGAAGCTTGTAAAGCATTAGCTGAAGCCTGCCAAACGTAATTAATTTAAGGACAATTAGTATTAAACCAAAACTGAAACGAAGATCATTTTCTTTAACTCTACAAGCACCTACCTTCCATTCCTTCTTTGTGGCTCGGCTGGGAGTGTGTCACGGCCTCGAGTCTTTATATCTATCAGTAACGGTCCGGTATCATACGATTCTTCCCCACAAGCTTTTCTAACCTCATCAATAATTCCCACAATCCATTGACCTCCTACAAATCCTACGCTGATGATACAAATTACGAATAACATGGATACATATTTAGAACTTGGTTTACAAAGGGGATTAAGTGCAAGAGACCATAGGACAATCATGAGACTGAAACAAATCCACAGAGTATATATGCTCTAAATTACGCAAAGTTACAAACTTTTTTATAAGAAAAGTCGCAGGAGACCAACATCATTAAGAGATAAAAGTAAACATATTTAAAGCTGCATTTGATCCTGCTAGTAAGAAGATGAAGCTATGAGAGTGTAAGAAGGACAATAATAGAAAGTGCATAAGGAAACTCACAGTAACAATTCACGTGTTCGACCTTCAAACAAGAACTGATTAACGCAAGCTATGGAACCTAGAAGCTTCAAAGCCCACTTATCTTCATTGGATTCAACTCTTACTTTGACCTTTTTAACTACCTGTTCATTGTTAACAAAGCATTATTTCATCAATACATGCCAATTCAAGAGATCTGTAAGTTAGAAGAATCAGTGATAAGCCTGAGATTAAAATACCTCTTCTTCAAGCTCCAAATGACGAGCCTGACCGAGTTTCATTGCTTTGCTGACTTTTCTTCTACCAAAACAAAGAACATTCTCCATTTGTTTCTCACACCATTCCTATAACGAACCAATGCACACAAAAATAGAATCAATTGGTGTCACAGGTTGCTTATTCGATCTGAATTTCTTTTGAAAGCATAAAAGACAAGAGAGAGATCAACTTACTGTGCCGGTGAGATCTGTAACACCTAAGGCTTGATTTCTTCTAAATCGATGCAAATAAGAGTCTTCGATATCCGAACAAGCAGAGAATTTCCTTTTGGAAAATATGCTTATTGAACGGATTGTCTTGGGGATACGTGATGGAGAAGAAGCCGAGCGGACGGCGGAAGGGAGGAGGATGGAGCGCGTGGCGGCAAGCGCTGCATCGAGAAAAGCCATTTCTTCTTCACTGATGATCTCGATCGGGATTTCGGGGAAGGAAGCATGATGGGTATTTGGGGTTGAAATAGTGACAGTGGCGGATTGAGCGGGCGTAGAGGATGTCGGGGTAGCCGAGTCGGAGGTTGACTCGGAGGGTGACTCGCCCATGTTTCTTAAACGTGTGGTATTGTCTCTCTCTTTCTAACAACGTGAATTTTCAAAATTTTAAACAAAATGGTTAAAAAGAAATTGTAATTAAATTTAGATTAATTCCACAAATTACCATCAGAATAAATTTAAGTAATATACCACATAGTTTCAACAGTGATATTATTATAATATTTAAATTTTATTTTTTTTAAGTAACTTAAATTTGTAATATTTTTTTGAAATTTTATGATATTTACCTTTACTTCCATTAGATTTACTTAGTGGGGACTGAAATTAGTAAATTAAGGATTTTAAAATAAATAATTTAGTATGCAAAGCAAAGAAACAAAAACTCTAACATCAATTATTCTAGTGTTATAAGACCATTTCCATTAGTAGATATCCTTATGGGTATTTTACAATTTTTTTAATAATTTTTTATTCAATTAGAAACTCTATTCTTAATTAATATAATTTCACCTCCATTGGTAGAATCTTATTGAGTTCTTTAAAAAAATTAGTCTTCACCACATTCCAACAGGCCAACACATTCTCCTATCTACAACAATTTTGTAATTAAAGAAACATTTTTTAAGCAAGAAACAATCACAAGAATCCATACTTCTTATCTCCAAATCTAGAACATGTTCGGAAACATATAGCTTTGATGCTAGTTTGTGTTTCAAGCCTTCATTATTTAGTAGTTTTAAGGAGAAACATGGTTAATGCATTAAAAACGAAAGACAGAGAATTAACACATAAAGAATTGAAAGTCTGTGAATTTCCCTTACTGGGATTCATCGATTGTATTTCTTTATAAAGGGAAGACTGTTACATGTTTACAGGTTGTTACAAAGAGAATTGCTAAATAATCTAAACAACTTAAACAGTTGTGATTCGATACTATCTAATACCCTCCCTCAGTTTGAGCGTCGGTGGTGGAACAACGGTCAGACTGGTCTTGAAGTCATTGAATAGAGAAGTTGGTAACCCTTTTGTGAAGATATCGGCGAACTGGAGAGATGAGGGGACATGAAGTACTCGAACCTGGCCCAAAGCCACCTTTTCTCGGACAAAGTGTATGTCCAATTCCACATGTTTTGTTCGCTGATGTTTCACTGGATTAGTGGCTAAATAGACAGAACTGATGTTATCACAGTAGACTATTGAAGCCTTAGTGATCGGACAACGTAATTCCAGAAGCAGATTCCGTAACCAACATAATTCCGCAACTGTGTTTGCGAGGCCTTTGTATTCAGCCTCTGAGCTGGATCGGGAAACTGTCTGTTGTCGTTTGGAAGACCAGGACACGATGTTTGAGCCAAGATAGACACAATATCCAGAGGTTGAGCGACGCGTGTCGGGACAACCGGCCCAGTCCGCGTCAGAGTAAGCAGTAAGAGAGTCAACAGAGTCTTTGATCAATTGTAAACCATGTGATTTTATGCCTTGGAGGTACCTTATTATTCGCTTCAATGCATTGAGATGAGGAACTCTAGGAAGATGCATAAAAAGGCAGATTTGGTTAACGGCATACGCTATATCCGGGCGTGTAATTGTGAGATACTGTAAAGCACCAGCTAGAGACCGATATGCAGTTGGATCATCAATCAAGGGTCCTTCATCAGCAGATAATTTTCTGTTGAGATCTACAGGTGTTGTGCAAGGCTTGCAATCTCCCATGGAGGCACGTTGAATAATGTCTGTTGCATAGGTTTCTTGTGACAAGAACAGGCCTGCATCATTAAAAGTAGCCTTAATACCCAAAAAGAAACTTAAAGGGCCCAAATCACTCATAGGGAATTCGGCCTTCAGAGAATCAATTAGTTGTTGTAGACATTGTGTAGAAGAAGCTGTTAAGATGATATCATCTACGTAAAGTAAAAGATATGCAGTCTGATTTTTGTGGGTGTACACAAACAGAGAGGCGTCACTTCTGGAAGCTTGAAAACCAAGGCGACATAGATATTGAGCAAAACGTGAGTTCCAAGCTCGCGGAGCTTGTTTGAGGCCGTAGATAGCCTTACGAAGCTTGCAAACATGATGCGGACGATGTTGATCTACAAAACCCGGTGGTTGATGCATATAGACCGTTTCGGATAAGTTTCCATGAAGGAAAGCATTTTGGACATCAAGTTGATGTATTGGCCAGCCTTTTGATAAACTGAGATTAAGGACTGTCTGTATTGTTGCCGGTTTCACAACAGGACTGAAAGTTTCGTCGAAGTCTACACCATACTCTTGAGATTTGCCGTTAGCGACCAAGCGAGCTTTGTGTCGTGAGATGGTTCCATCAGCACTGTATTTATGCTTAAATAGCCACATATAACGCACAATATTAGTTTTCAACGGTTTAGGTACAAGTTCCCAAGTCTTAGTATTAATCATAGCATTAATTTCATCGTTCATCGCGGCGGACCAGTTAGGATCATTGAGAGCTTTTAGATGACCAGGAGGTAAGGGTGAAGCTATGGAAAGGAGAGAAACAAGCTGTTTCTTCTTGGTAATGCCATGTTTACTACGTGTACCATGGTGTGTTTAGAATAAGTAGTGGTGGTGGGAAGAGGCTGAGTTGTAGAAGGAGCAGTGATAGGTGGTTGTTGTAACGTAACAAGAGGAGAGTTAATTAAGATGTCACGAAATAGAGGATGTGATTCATCAATAGAATCAAGAAACTGATAAGAGCTTGACTTGGCTTTTTCTTGAGCAGCAGGAAAGATGGTCTCATCAAAAAGAACATGGCGAGATATGATAATTTTATTGGTTTTTAGATCGAGACAACGGTAACCATGATGTTGGGTTGGGTAACCTAGAAAAAGACAGGGAATGCTCCGAGGAGATAATTTAGATAGATTAGAGTGATTGATATTCGGAAAGCAAAGACACCCAAATACTCTAAGATGATCATACTTCAGTGTTTTATTAAAGAGAAGGGAAAAAGGAATACTGTTTTGAACAGATTTTGAAGGCAAGATGTTTAGGATATGAACAAAGGAGAGAAGAGCTTCGACCCAATAGACCGGAGGTAGTTTGGCTTGAAAAAGGAGAGAACGAATTCCGTTATTGATTGTACGAATCATTCGTTCAGCCTTTCCATTTTGTTGAGATGTATATGGGCATGAGAACCTGAATTGTATTCCATTGTTGTCAAAAAAATTGTGAAACAGTGAGTTATTGTATTCACTACCATTATCACATTGAAAAGCTTTAATTTTGGAATTGAATTGTGTTTGAATATATTGCATAAAGTGAAGAAATTTATTAAAGACTTCACTTTTGCGACGAAGAGGATATGCCCATAAGAAATTGGAAAAATGATCAATGAAAATGACATAATAACGAATACCACTGATACTAGCTATTGGAGAAGACCACAAATCAGAGTGAATTAAATCGAAAGGTTTTGAAACAGTAGTATCATATTTGAAGAATGGAAGTTTGAGGTGTTTACCCAAATTGCAAGCTAAACAAGAGTTAAGGGAAGACTATTTATTACAATGAATGGAATTGTTTGAAAGAACTGTCCGAAGATTCAAATTATTAGTGTGGCCAAGACGACGATGCCACAGAGTTGGAGAAGCCAAAAATGCAAAGGAAGTAGCAGATGGTGAAGTGTGAGAGTTGGAGCGGAGAGGATATAAATCACCAGAGCTGTTACTGCGGAGTAGAACTCTCTTGGTGCGAAGATCCTTCACAGAGAAACCAAAAGGATCAAATTCGATAGAGCACCAATTATCGTAAACGAACTTTCGGACAGAGATTAGGTTCTTAACAATTTTAGGAGCCACAAGAATATTAGAGAGAGTTAAGGGACGAGAGCTTGTAAGAAGAGAAGAAGAGCCAGAACTAGTAACGGGAATAGAGGAACCGTCGCCGACGACTACAGAATGAGAAATATTATGATTAAGACCAGATTGGATTTTACCNTGGTGTGATTGTACGATGGAGTTGGAGAAGCATTAGGTCTTGGACCAAGGACACCACATGGATTTGATGGAGACTGGAGATTTGGCTGCATCCATGGCATTGGTGAGTTTGGCCATTGCTGGTACATGTTGGACCAGATTGGAGGAAACCAAGCTTGTTGATTGAAGCGTTGGTTAGATCTTCCTCGGTTCCGATAGTTGCGTCCTCTGCCTCGCTGATTTTGTGGTCGAGAGGGCTGAGAACGAGGTGCAACGGGAGCTGGATCGGTAACAATTAGGGCCGATGGAGAGGAGGAATGGTCAGAGTGAATGGCTGCCGGTTTCGTTGATCGTTGAAGCCGAGTTTCCTCCATTTCCAGCATTGATTTAGCTGATTCAAAGGAAGGGAATGGTTCTTTGTGTTTGATGACATTGATAATGTTATCAAACTTCTCATTAAGACCATTCAATAGATACATAACAAGAGTCCTATCTGCAACAGGAGAATCAACATTAGCCAATAGGTCAGAGATAGATTTCAATTTTCCGCAATAATCATGGACAGATAAATCTCCGATTTCAGTGGTCCGAAGTTGGTTGTCGAGTTCTATCGCTCGTGCTTCTTTATTATTTCGGAATTGATTCTCAATGCGGAGCCAAGCGTCTCTTGCTGTACCACCGATTTGAAAGGAACTCTTGAACAAGTCTGGTGTCAATGTGCCATAAATCCAAAGTTTGACGAGACCGTCGCGTTTCTGCCATTGCTCATCAGTCGGACCTGTCGGAAGAGATGTGCCATTGACATGACCTGCAACGTCGAAGGTGAGGCAGTGTGTAAGGAAAAGCTCGCGCCAAGCATCATATTTGTAATCGTGGCGGTCAAGAATAACGGGAATGTGTGATTTTATGTTTGTCACGCCGAAGCATCGATCAAGGTTTTGAGGGACAGCCATTGATCGAAAAAGATAGAAGAAGAAGATGAAAGAAGAGCAAAAGCAGAAGAAAAAAAAATCAGGAAAAGAACTGGATCTCTGATACCATGAAAGTCTGTGAATTTCCCTTACTGGGATTCATCGATTGTATTTCTTTATAAAGGGAAGACTGTTACATGTTTACAGGTTGTTACAAAGAGAATTGCTAAATAATCTGAACAACTTAAACAGTTGTGATTCGATACTATCTAATAAGAATGAAGTAAAACCTGATTCTCCATATCTTAAACAACCACCAAGAAGCTTGAAGATGGAGTTTCTATACTGAAGAATCAGAGCTTCATCCAGAATCAATTAAACCCGAAAATTAAATCAAACAGAATCAATCGTCTGGAGAATATCGTTGTACCACTCGATCTTGTGACGTTGGCCACCGATTGTAGAAGCGCTCGTCACAGCTTCTTCCATGGCTCGTCAGAGCTTCATCCATGGCTTCTCTCGGCAAAAAAATCGCCGTCTCCTCTTTTTTTTTAAGGGTTTTTCGCGTGTAAAAGAAATGAAAGAAGGTTGCGTCACCTTTTTTTTTCCCGACCACTCACAGCTTGACAGGTATGGGTATCTGTTGAGTGTCTAAAACATGTAAAACTTCTACATATAATTATTAATTTTCATTTTGTTTTGGGCTTTTATTCTTTAAAAACTGTCTTTAGAAACTCATTAAATCCTTTACTGGAGATGCTCTAAGTATATCGTGAATGGATTTACATATAACTTGTCATGACAATGTTGGTTTAGAAAAATAAGTATTGATGTTTACTACATTGATGCAGTTAAAAGCCATAAACTAATAACTGTATAAATACTTGGAATCAAGAACCTCTCTATTTGGGTCTAAATCAATTTGTTTGTTTGTCACGGTCTAAATCAGTTGATGTTCTTGAAATTTTAAGATGCATATAGTACATATATCTCAATAAGTTTGTTGTCTATAGTTTTTGCGTTATTTATATTACAACAGGTACAATAAAAACTGTATGCACCCCCAAGTCCCAACTTTCAAGTAGTGTCATAATCCAATCAAATATGCGAACGTATTGCAATAAAATCATGGAGGAACCAAATTCGCTGATCATCTTAGCCTTATTCTCAGGCCACAATCGGATACGAAGCACATGTGGCAACACCTACAATCGAAGAACAATCATCAACAAAAGAGGACTCCAAAAATCAGGCAATTATATGATTTGTGGGTTTAAAGAACTTACCACACATGTTCTTCCCCATCAACATCTTGAAGTAACCTTTGTCTCCCCAACTTGCTCCCCATGAGTTCTTTATAATCCAATATGGAACACCATCTTCAACTCCATAACCAACCGCCAACACAGCGTGGTTCACATCCTATTTCCACATTAAGAAACGAATTAAAACACTAAGCCAAGAGCCTAAGATGATTCAAGTTGCAACACTGTAAGTTAAAGTTAAAAAGCTTCACCATTGGAGTATTTCCACATTCACTACTATTGTAAACTCCACTCTTGTAACTTCGTAATGACTTTACAACTTGGAATCCTATGCTTACAGGCCGTATCAATCCAACCGCGTGTTTCAATTCATCTTCAGCACCCTGTTGTTGTTGTTGTTGAATCAATCATCACAACATGTTAAAGAATGTATATTTTCCTGGCTGGAGATAATCAAAATGCTTACCAGAGTAATGTTTACTGAGTCTAGGACTTGTACACCGACGTTTTCAGATGAGTATTTGCATGTTTCATCTTTACCGGTGTAAGGATAAGCTTCCTCTGTGTCGAGGCCACCGTTGGATTTAATGTATTCAAAGGCTTGTGAAGGAAGACCACCATGGCAACCAAAGTTATTGTATGCTCCAGCACAATCAACAAGCTGTTGCTCAGAGAGTAATATTTCTTTTCCAAATGCTTGATGATAAGCTGCCTCTAGAGCTCCAGTCGTGCTGTATCGCAAAATTGATCATATGACATACAATCTTGACCTTCGATATTTACATCAAAAGATCCCACCAAAAAAAACAAGGAGACTTTTTAGTAATCCTAATCACTGGTTTTACCTGAATGTCCAGCAAGATCCGCATTTTCCCTGGTTTTTCACTGGGCTAACAATACCATCTTCTCTCCAGTCTTTCTGTAGTTAAACCAATTGGAGGATTCAAAACCAAGTTTTCTAAAAAATGTCTGCAGATCAGGGGCAAGGTGGTCTTAGTGAGCAAGATTGAGTCATGGACTTACAGTTACAGGAAGAGTTGCTTCTGTGAGCTTGTGGCTACCCTTTAAAGCGGCAGAGCAGTTTTGAGCAGCACCAAGCTTGTTCTTTTGAAACTCTTCCCAAGTCAAATCAGAAAATTCTGCAGCCGTTCAAGAGACAATTAGCAATACTCATATAGATCTTTACCAATAACAATCTTGAAACACGTGATTCAAAGCATAAGCTTTAAATTCAAACTTAAAAAAAAAAAAAAAAAAAAATCTACATAGAAGATCCCAAAACTGGAAAAGTTAGTATCTATCTTTACCTACTTTACTCAAAGACTTGGGTCAAAACTTCACCAAGAATATACTAGGTCAAACAATTCGAATCTCAAGAATTGAGAAAGGTAAATACCATTGACACCAAGTTTGTAAGATAAGCCTTTCTTATTGGTGGATCTAATATAATCGAGATTCTCCTTGAAAATCGAGAATCGGAACTTTATCTCCTCCGCGTTCTCATACTTCTTCCCATACCTTCACCAAACCAAAACGAATAAAGCGTTTGCTTTGCTTATGAAAAAGTCAACGGTCACTTACCGGTGAGTGAAGCGAGCGAAAGAGAGAACGTGACGAGATTCGCCTAAGATCTGAACAATAGATTTCTCTACCTCCTGAAGTCTGTCTGAGACCATACGAATCGGGTTTGACTCGTCGAATCCGACATCCGCCGCCGACGAAGCCGATGCAGCGATGAGAATCACCAGAACTACCGATGATAGGATTGTTCTCACAGACATGGTTTTTTCTCAACGCTACAGCTTCAGTGTTAGATTGAGTAACGTGAGAACTGAGAAGAATAGAAGAGAGAGAAACGTAATCGGGAGTGGTGGTGGTCAGTGAATGGGAAGTAATATACAAGAAATCAATCATTTGTTTCATGATTTCTTTATTCTGAAATTTGCAAAATAGTCCTTCAAGTATGGTCTAATTTTATTAATTTTATATACAAGGAAGAACAGGAGAGTGTTAATGACCACATTCAATGTTTTTTCTCCTGGCACTTGCTGCTATTGCTATTAATGTTGCTTTGAACTTCTTTCAAATCAAATGTCTTCACTTTATTGAATTCATCAGCCAAAATCGTGCATATATCGTATTTCTTCAATGTATCACTCGGAATCTCAAGTGAAGGAGAGCAAGAAAATAAAAAGTTCTGTTGATCATCGTCATCCGATTTGTCTTTGCCTTTAGGAACCATTTCTTCTTCTGTCTTCCTCCTTATGGTTTCCGGGATTGGAAGGTATCCAGTTTTCGTTTCTTTCTTCTCCATCAAAAGAACTTTCAATTTAGCTTCTCTTTTGTTTTTTTAAAAAGTGAATTTGTTGGAGAGAAAATTTCAAAAAAGAGAGGTAAGGTTTTGTTTAATTGGTTGGGCTGTTTATGCTTGAGCTTTAACTATGTTTATATATAAACGGATTCATCTGAAACGCGTGTATGCTTGTCACGAAGAGAAACAGAAAGGAGAGCAAGAGATCGTAATATGATGCGATATGTTACTAAAATGCGTAAACTTTGACGATTTCATTGTCGCTTCTAAATCTTTCTTTGGTTAATTTTATACGTTCCATTGACTTGACTTCTCATTGACACCACGAAACATTCAACTTTTACTAAGGTAATTGGCATGCACATACACAGACATAATAATTTGTAGACTATTGATTATTAATTTTTGTATAAAACTTTTTCTTATAATGCATTGATATATTTTATATATATATAGACATATGGCCAAGACCTCTTTAGTCTAGTGGCACTTGTCCTATAGTTAGATCCTTATTGTGGAAGTAAATATGTAGTTTGTAGGAAATGGACAAAAAAAAACATAGATAGATATGTGTTCATTTCATTATATTAATTTGTTATGTGAGTTGTGATATGTTTATATCTTGCTTTTGTTTTGATCCTAAAATTTCAATGGTCTTAATTTTTTTTTGATAAGCCATGTTTCCCAACGCACAACTGACAGGGCAGAGGTCCACGTGTGGTAGGCCCGCAATTACGCGGCATGTGTTAGACTATCGAAGGTGCTCAGACTAGCCACGTGGGTGGCCAAACGGCTCTCCACGTGTCGGCTCCTGGTACGCTGCGCCCCGCATGTAAATTACGCAGTGACCGGGGTTCGAACTCGTGATGGCGGACACCTCAGTCGAGGTTCCATTACCACCAGAGCTAGAGGCTCCAGTTCAATGGTCTTAATTTGATTTAATAGAATTGTGTTTACATGTTTATATCTTTGATTAATTTACAATTCTATGAAAAAACATGATGTGTTCACATGCAGAAAAATTTGTTTATGTTGAGTTATTTACACAAAATGTGCCTTTTTCAAAATAAGAACTAAGAATTTAGCTAGTTTTTTTCACTTAAGGATTTATACAATGGGTGATACACTAAAATCGGCGGAATATACAAATTCCTCTTAATCAAAGCCCAAATAAAAGAGTCAAAACACAAACAAGAGAGTCAATAGAAATACACTAAAACAAGCAAAAGATTAAGCAAAACAATGTTAAACTCTAGCTAAGAACAAAATACAAGAGCAAGTACATAAAACTCCAAAGCAACGAAGCTATCTATCTCGAATGACGACACTCTTTAAAACATTAACCGCAAAAGCCTCAGATGATTCATTACAGCTGGAACGAGATCCTTCTATAGTGATTTGAAAATACCTCGCAAAGAAATCTACAAATGAGGGCAAATAACTAATGGCGAGAACCGACAACCAACATAAAAAGCAAGGGTGAGATAAAACACGACCCAAAGAAACGTCAAAGCCAAACTAAAGAAAAATCCCTCGAACTAGGATTTAAAGTATAGACAAGAAGCGATCGGAACCACACTGGTTAAAGCAGCTAACAAGACGAGACCTACGAAGAACGAAATCGAGAGGGAACACATTGAAATAGTCAAACCCGAGAGCAGAAGACAAACATAACTAAGGAGCTCTAGATCAAACCACCCGTAAATACCCACAAAGTAAGCAAACACCTAGTAAAAACGCCCAAATACCACCTCAAACCGCAAGAAACCCTAACCAGATTCTAACTTACGACCAACCGGAGAAGACCCACCCAGGCTGGAAACGAGGAGCAGAGACCATCAACAGACCATCAAACCTTCGACGAATGCTAAAAAGGGAACGCACATCTACCATAATTGAAGAAAGAAACCACCCACGCCTAGAAGCCACCGAAGCAAGCCAACATCCGCCAAAAGAGGATCTCCAGTCAGCCGTCGCAGTGTTAACTCCAAAGTTTTTTGAGTTGTTTTTAATAAAAGAATTTAGCTAGTTAGTTGATTAGTGACAAATATTAATTGATTATCGAGTCACCATATATTTTGTTGTTACATTCATCTCTAAATTATAACATGCCATTCTAATAACCTAAACCATTAAAATAGTAAGATTCGACATGAATCACCATACATTATCCAACTTTTAGATTTTTTTTTTTTGACGATGGCTATGATATTCAAAACACAGTCAATTACCATATTCATAATGTAATTTGAAAAAGTGTGTACATTTATAAATGTTAGACGTAACCAATTAATCAATACATATACCAAAAGTCTGTCAATGTGAGAAACAGTCAATATGAGAATATGTATATATTCAAGGTAGGTATTTAGAAAGTAAACACTAATTGTATTTCATTTTATAAGTTAGACTAGGTCTTAACACGTTCATGCGTGGGTATATATATATATGACTATTTTGTCACCAAAATTTTAAAATTAAAAACTAAAAAAACAAGAGATGTGCAAAATAATTTATCAAATTTCTGGACTGC
Organism: Iberis pinnata; assembly: GCA_900406425.1. Classification (NCBI taxonomy): domain Eukaryota; kingdom Viridiplantae; phylum Streptophyta; class Magnoliopsida; order Brassicales; family Brassicaceae; genus Iberis; species Iberis pinnata. The sequence goes on from OVBE01010059.1 coordinate 12,273, forward strand.
AAAAGAAAACCAAAAGCACTCCTGGTTATCTACTAAACTCTTAAAATACCGAGACATTGTTCATCCTTGGATCAAATTAGAAGTAGAAAATGGAAGAAGCACATTGTTCTGGTATGATAATTGGAGTCCACATGGCAAACTACTAGACTTCCTAGGCAGCTATGCCCCGAGAAGAATGGGAATTCCACGCGGCACATTACTATCTGATCTATGGAACGACTCTGGTTGGCGACTACCCGCAGCAAGGGACGAACATCAGGTTCTTGTGCAGTCTTATCTTCTAACCCTAACCTTGCAACCTGGTACTACAGACAAATACAACTGGTGGTTAAGTAACAAAAACAGAGATAGGAACAAAATCGGAGCTATCTATTCATAAATCAGGCCTGAAAATCAACTAGTCCCCTGGAGAAGTATAGTATGGTTAAAAAGAGGAGTACCAAGGTTCAACTTTCTAACCTGGCTCATGGTATTAAACAGGTCACCAACGAGAGATCGTATGAGAAGCTGGGGTCTTCAAGTAGACGGCAGCTGCATCCTTTGCAACTCTGACTTGGAGTCCTGTGACCACTTGTTCTTCAATTGCAGGTTCTCTTGGTTCATCTGGCAAACAATTTCGGGTAGATGTGGGTTCAACGCCTCTCCATCATGGCTATTCAATCTCCAAAGTCTCCAGTCTCTTAATGTTGCAAATTTTAAGAAAAGACTCACAATACTAGCTTGGCAAAACACTATCTACGCAATATGGTCTGAAAAAAACAGTAGAATACACAGGAATCAATCATCATCATAAGCTATTGTCATTAAAGGTATTGACAGATCAATTAGGAATAGGATCACAAGTTACCGTGAGAAACAACCACTTCTTGCATCAGAAATGTTCAAGCTATGGATCTCTCACTAAAATCTGTAATCGATCTCCATCTCTCAAAAACTCAGGTTTTGTCCTCTCCCTTTCGCACAAATCGTCTGGAAATATCACTCTGCCTGGATCGGCCTATACACGAGATCTCATCTTTTGCATGTCAAGCGGTTGGTGGAAATACTGCTCAATCATAATTGCTTCAATTAATTACAATTGGGCCGAAGGTTTATTTGGTTCATGTTGGGACGTATTGGGTTTCATATGTGGTTCACGTTGGGTTCAAAAATATGGGTTTCATAAATACTAAGCTCCAGCCTATGTATTCTTATTTTATTTAAATAGAAAAATCTTCAAAAAAAAAAAAGAGATGTGCATAGCCGTTCTTGAGCACAAGCAGAGCAAGCATTAGCTTGCGGCCCTTTTTTTAGTTAAAAAATTTTTGTTAAGAAAACAGCCCGTTTTAAAAAAAATTATACAAATTCGGCCTATTTTTTCGTTGTCGATTGCGGTCTTTGCAAATTTTTTAAATCTCAAGACCGGCCCTTCAGATGTGTTTCTGATCATCCATATAGGTAGACCAAAACCAACAAAAGTAAAACAGCATTGGCGTTTCCTTGCTTCACAAGCTAGAAAATTAGTATGTCTATTTTACCGTCGTGGGCAATACTTGAACTGCACTTCCGAATGGAAGCGTCTCTAAGCGTCTACGTCATTCAAATCTAAACTGAAAGCCAGCCATTCCGAAAGAGCAGAGAGCATAACAACTAACACTTGAGAATCTGAGTAGAAAGTGTAACATGGTCGATTCATTCAATGCAGACTCTGTATATCTCATAGAAGGCTGGGAAAAAATATTTTTATTTTATGATTATGTTAAATTATAACTATATATAAGTTTATTAGAAATCAATTTCTTCGGTTTTCTTAATTTTTGTTGTTTTATGTTATTTTAGTTGTTTGATTATAATGGATTATCGGAAAGTATATTTGTAACTCTTTGATTAATGTAAAAATCTAAAATATCAATTCAACTTGTTCCCTACAATTTTTAAAAATACCAATGTACTCATGCATAATTATTATTTGAGGATGATTTTGACCAATTCTGATAGTTGAGATGTATAACACTTCATGTAATTTACATGATACTACTATAATTTGCAAAGATTTTTCCTATAAACATTATTTTTATTTTAAATAAAAATGTCAGTGAATATTAATGAGTTTTTTTTTTTTGAGGTCTTAAGTTGATACATAAATTAAGAACAATGAATAGAAAAACGGATTATATAGCTAAAGCAGTGAGGAGACACAAGAAGATCTATACTATTAATTAGGAAGAGTATTTACTTAAAAAAAAATTATTTTGTAAAAATGTAAATGTAATACCATTGATTTTCAATACAAATTTTAAATATTTATTAAGGGTAATAGAGATAAATTATTCATCTCCTATAAGCATGAAACTTAATTTTAAGATATTATTTCTTCTAGAAATTACATATAATATAACTCCTAAAAACAAGGAATTTCTATTTTTTAGATTTTTATATATATATTTGAAATTAAAGTATACCATCTAAAATTATATTTTTGGATATCATAAAATTATTATTTTTAAATAGTATAAATTCATATTATTACTTTAAGAACTTCTTTTATCTTATGTAAACATATTTTAAATAAGATTATTAAACAAATACAACAACAAAAATATTTTAAAATTAGTAAAAAATAAAACATCTTATTATATAAACCGGAACGCGTTTAACGTGAGTGCGACACGTAAGCAAAATTATAATTTATAAGATCGTGACACGTGTCATTGTTAATTAATATCATGACATATGTCAAAGTAGTATTTAAACTAATGGAAACTTTCTTATTGTTAGTTTTTATTTTTATGAAATAATAGAATAACAAAAAGGAAATGAGTATTATTATTTTAAATAGAAACTACAGAAAACATATTAATATTATAAAATTTTTTTTTTTTTAAAAATATATATATATAATGTATAAAAAATATATCGATAATTATTTTTCATAATTTTGATAGTCGACAATTATAGATACTTATAATTATAATTTACAAAAAAATATAATAATAACTAAACTATAACTAAACTTTGACTTTAACGTCGATTAGAATATATAATCACTTGGGATATCATTTTGACATTTAAATATTTTACATTTACCCGCGTATCACGCGGGACCTAATCTAGTATATATAT
>OVBE01010060.1:0-15373 GCA_900406425.1 Iberis pinnata
GCCGGTGCTCAATTTCGTCTGACGCTGGACGACAGGGTTGATAGATGCCATGTTTTCAACAATTTACATGTTTCATGTTATTATTTTATAGATTTCAGTTGAAAAACAAGTGTTTATGANTTTTTTCGTATAAAATCATTTTTGACATTAAAGCCTCGGGTATTAATGTCATTTTTGACTCCGGCATCGCAACTTAAATGGCAGAATAAAATAGTCCAAGATTTTGTGGTCTAGCGTTAAAGATCTTGTGATGCAACGTAAGTGTATTACCCTCCATATTGATGTGTTATATAAATTATCGAATTGCCTTTGCGATACAGTTCCCATTCTTGTCATGCAATGTAAGTGTATTACCCTTCATCACTATCTCGCATCCAAACTTTGTAGCTTGACCAAGGCTGATGATATTACTCTTTAGATATGGGATGTAATAAACATCAGCGATGATTTTTCTACTTCCAACGTTTCTTATAAACATGATGGTTCCTTTGCATTTAATGTCAATCCTTGTTTCATCTCCAAATCTCACTTTTCCAGTAACAAATGTATCGATCATCTAAAAATAGGTGGAATTTTCAGACATATGATTACTTGCTCCATTATCCAAGTACCATATGTCATCTTTGATGTTGTTGTCTTCGAAATATTTCGGATTGACATTCTTTTGATTGAGATAAGCAACCTCATTTTTTGTGTTCCCGGTATTGATGCATACGACTTCATGAATCATGAGCTCATCTGCTTCATGAGTCTCGATTTGATCATCATTGATCTGTGCTTCTTGTAGCTTCAATAATTTGTCCGGACACGAAGATGCATAGTGTCCAAACTTATCGCATCGGTAGCACTCAACTTTTGATAACATGGATAGAATAAAAACATCCGGCAAAAATATCTTAAATGCTTTAACTATTTTCTTCATATTTATAATATTATCTCCAATTATTATATGTACCAATAAACTTTCAAGAGCAAATAAGAAAATGATTGAGATTATCCACTAGAAGATATTGTTACCAACCTCTAAAAATTCTGCCCATATCTAAACTATTTTATAGGTCTATTAAAAAAATACAATCAATATGTTAGCACAATCACATAGATATTATAAAACAAAATTACAAACTTAAACTACTTCATTAGAATCCAAAATAACCATAAATACTCCAAACTAAAAAGTCAAACTATTTATCTCACAAATAAAAAATCTTTGTGATGCCTAAAACGACGAAGAAACAGACAAGTGCACCCAACGTCCACTCGAAAGAACTCATATATGTGAACGCCAATACAACCCTAATGGCAATAACTCCACACAATACTTTTAACTTCAAAAGCCGTCTTGATTTTTGTGTTTCTAAAAAAAATAGAAACCATATAAAAAGAAGCATACAAAATTATGGAAGGGATGAAAACATTCGACAGACGCATATTTATTAAAATATCATGGTCATTGAAACCAGAAGCATAGTGCTTCAGAATTGTTGTTATCGAAACGAACAGAAACAAGGTGGACAAGATCCACTAGATGAAAGTGTGACACACCTTGTTAAACTCTGTACATTTGCTATCTTATGGGAAAACGACATCTTCGGTATGTTGATTTGATCATGTGTATGGACGAAGAGATGCCAAAGTGACTGAGGTGACATCACCGCCAGCAGACTAGTCAATACTGCCATAGCTAGGTCCACTCCACCAATAGCCTTGTCAACAACCTCAGTAGCATGGTCAACAAACTCAGTCTGGTCAACACCAAGACCACTTTGTTCATCATTTAAAATCTACTTTGCTTTGTTGAGCCAACAATGGTCCAGACATGTAAATCTCTATCACTTGGATACCTATGTTTTCATTATATATTATCGTCACTCTTATGCTTATCAATTTATTTTTGATGATTTTGTACAGTTTTTGTTCGAACTAGATTTTCAATAACAATCTTCTATTTTATTACTTACCCATCTTACACTTTATATTTTCTAAAATGTTACATTTTTCTAGGTTTTTAAATGTTTCTGCCAAAAATTATTTTTTAATTATAAATTATAATTTATTTTTTCAGTAGATAAGTAAAATATACAAAATAAACTATTTTATGTTAAAATGAATAGATATATCCTAGTAGTAACAAAATATTTACCAAAACATGTTTGATTGCTTTCTTCATTTAAGAATAAATTAGACAGAAAACTCTTAACATCACGAAAATGAGATTTTAACATAAAAAAATGTTCAACAAAAATTATAGAAAAAAATTTGAAATATAGTATTTGATGTTGATAACCTATAATAACAACTCACAAGACACTTGTTATACTATTTAGTTGTTTGCTTGAGAACATTCATATTTTTTTTTGTTTCTCATTGTCATTGAGATAAATAGTTAATGACATAATTGGATCAAAATAGTTTGGCTAACAAAGTTTAAAACATTTCAAGCTCATATTTCAGAAAGGATATGAGATAATTTTGAGTGTGTTTCATTTACATGTTTCATGTTATTATTTTATAGATTTCAGTTGAAAAACAAGTGTTTATGATTTTAGGTTTTCATAGTTGTCAAATTATATGATATGATCTAATGTCTAAATGAGCTTAGAATAGACAATTAGATTCTAAAATTGTTGTTTTTCGTATAAAATAAATTTTGACATTAAAGCCTCGGGTATTAATGTCATTTTTGACTCCGGCATCGCAACTTAAATGGCAGAATAAAATAGTCCAAGATTTTGTGGTCTAGCGTTAAAGATAGGTTTAAAGCAATTAATATGTGTTTTCCTCACTCATCAATCTTGACCATACGTTTGATTTAACAAAGCAATTTCAACGGTTGGATTTATTTAAAAATTGTACCACGATAGTGTAACCGGTTAGGCCCAACCGGAGAAAACCAAAATCCTACAAAAATAACCAATAATACACACATGTACCAATCCTGATTATATATTCAAAGTACACAAGTCTCAAAATAAAAAAATTACTTTCCCTTCAAATTAACTCACTATTTTTATGGTGAAAAAAACAACTAATTTTGTGTTATTTAATAAAATTTTATTCTTAAGGATTTGGATTTACTTAGTTTGTAGTAAAATATCAAAACAATACCTTAATTTATTCTTAGTAAAATAATTTTATAGTAAAATAAAATCATCTTATTTAAGGGATGGGTAAATGAGAATTTGGAACGAGAATTTTCGGGTAACGAAAAGAATGAATATATATTATAATATATTAATGTTTTTGTTCAACATGTGAATAAACACATTGCTCACCTTGATGTGGCGCATATGAAATTCACATAACGTATTCTTTTTTTTTTAATAAAACAATTATCACTCCAATTAGTGGCGGTCCCAAAAACATTTTCTACCTATTTCAAAAATAAAAATATTGATAAATTATTATTTCTATTGTTTTATTATTACTTTGTCGCTATAATATTTAATTATTACTTATGTAAATGTTGTGTATATTTTTGCATGATATATACCATTAGTGTCATACATTCATAATTTTCTATTTACTTAAAAAATGGTATTTTTAAAAATTAAATACCATTTTTTTTAGATTTTGAAATTCATTATTTATAGTCCAATTTTTTAAAAAATACTATTTTATTCCCTGAGTCTGCCTTTTGAAAAAAAAAACTCTCTCTGCCTGTAGTCATTTCACAGTCACAGCTCTTGATTACATTTCTAAATCTCATCTGCTTTTGAATCGGTCGAGAGAGTGAAGAGCCTCACTTCAGAAATCTCTCTGTTCGATTTCATTTCTCAATCAAGTCGATTGATCTCGCGTATCTCTCAGGTATCGTTTGTATTTTGCTGAATCTAGGTTAATTCGTTTAAGATTTGAACGAGTTTAAGTTCCATTTTGATAGCTGATTGATTTCATATATTTTGCTGTGAATTCAGTTTTCAATTCTAGTGTTTAAGATGACTTTATGTATGTTCAAACCCTAATCTGAATATATCTAAATGAGATTTTATTAAAACCGTCTCAATTTTGTAGAGTTCATCATTAACCTTGTGTATATGCAAGTGCGTTTCATCTCTATAAGGCCTCTGTGTTTATTTACCAAAGGTTCGATCCCATTTGATTTTGGTGGCTCTGCTTCTATGAATTGGTCAATTTCAGAAATGTAATTTTGAAATTGAAACATTTTCGTTTTATTTGATTTAGCTATGGACAGTAATGCTTCATGTAGTTTGGTATTATGTGGAAAATCCTCTGTGGAGACCGATACAGCAACGCGTTTGAAGAACAACAACGTCCTTAAACTCCCAGATCATACCAAAGTTTCGCTTTTCTTAGAATCCGAGGCTCAGAATTTGTTTAAAGATGATTCTTTTAGTCTTTCATTGTTCTTGAACTTGATTTCAACTCATCGGTTTGGTCGGTTTCTTATTTGGTCTCCACGGTTATCTTCCACTCATGATGTTGTGTCTCAGTAAGCATTCTTCTGTTTCGATTTCAAAAAGTTTAATGTTGGCATGTTGAAACATGCTTTGTCATTTCTTTCAGTAACTTCTCCGAGCTTCCTCTTGGTTCAGTTTGTGTCACAGATATCCAGTTTAAGGGTCGAGGTAATAGTTTTTTGCACAATGTCAGATTAGATTCGATTAGAAGATAATAAACAAGTGAATTGTAATGCAGGGAGAAGTAAGAATGTGTGGGAATCTCCAAAGGGATGTCTTATGTATTCTTTTACAGTAGAAATGGAAGATGGTCAAATTGTGCCTCTGATACAGTATGTGGTATCTCTTGCTGTAACAGAGGCAGTGAAAGATGTTTGTGACAAGAAGGTATCTTTTTGATTTTGCATCAAAAATTAGATCTGAATTTTTGCTCATTGTTAAAGTTGATATATTTCAGGGTTTGCCGTATATTGACATTAGAATAAAGTGGCCTAATGATCTCTACTTGAATGGAGTTAAGGTTGGAGGCATTTTGTGTACCTCTACATATAGATCAAAGAAGTTTCTTGTTAGTGTAGGTGTGGGATTGAATGTGGACAACGAGGAACCGACCACGTGCTTAAACTCAATACTAAAAGACATGTCTCCTGCATCGAACCTACTTAAAAGAGAAGAAATTCTTAGTGCTTTCTTTCATAAGTTTGAGAAGTTCTTTGATCTGTTCATTAATCAAGGTAATGTAGACCTCTTGATCTCAAACTTCTTTGTTTGTTGGTTAATTACTTAGATTATGTTATAATCAACAAATGTAATCACACCACATTTCACAGGTTTTAAATCTCTTGAGGAGCTTTATTGTAGGACATGGCTTCACAGGTAAAAGTTTTGTTTTCTTATTGCATTTTATGTGTGTTTTTGTTACATGATTTTGGTATTTTAAACATGTGAAGTGAGCAAAGAGTGATGATTGAAGAAAAGATTGAAGACAAAGTTGTTCAACATCTTGTGACTATCCAGGTAGACTTCTTGTGGATTACTAACAACAATTCAAGTAATTGTAAAAACATGGTGCTTTGATCTTTTTTTTAGGGTTTAACTTCTTCGGGATATTTGCTAGCTATTGGAGATGACAATCAAATGTATGAGCTTCACCCTGATGGCAATAGGTAAACCTTTTTTCAAAGTTTTGATAAGTTCATTAAATGTTGAAACTGATATTGGTGTGGACAGTTTTGATTTTTTCAAAGGTTTGGTCCGAAGAAAAATATGATCCAAAGGTTACTTGTAGATGTGACTTTAGCACCAAGGATCACACAACTCAAACTGCTTTTAATGTATGAATTGTATCAAAATATCTCACTTTGTTCTTTGTTAACAACTTGTCATTTTTTTTTCTTTTTGCTTAGTAATGTATCATATTGATGAGGAGTGTAAATCTTTTATTTGTATGCCTTGTGATAATCAGTGTCTGAGGAAGTAGTTTCTAATACTGATGTAGTTTTGGAAAATATTTTATTGGATTCATGGGATGAATCAGATGATTCAGACAAAGTAGGCCTAGGCATTTTAACCGAACCGAATTTAGTTCGGTTAATTCGGTTCAATTCGGCACAAATTTTATATTAGTTTGGTTCGGTTTAGTTCGGCGACATTTTTTTATACTAAATTAACCGAACCGATCCGAATCGAACCGAACTTGTTAAAATAAACCGAAAAACCCGAAAAAAACCGAAAAAACCCGTGAAAACCGAAAAACCTAAAAAAACCGAAAAAACCAAAAATTGAACCGAAATTAAAATTTTTTGAACCGAACAAACCGAACTTCAAAAACGAAAAACCGAACCGAATAAACCAAATGCTGAACCGAACTGAACTTTAGTTCGGTTGAATTCGGCAAAAAAAAAAAGAAAAACCGAACCGAATTAACCGAACTAACCGAATGCCCAGCCCTAAGACAAAGAGTTAGATGAAACGTAAGTAGAAGAAGATAAAAGAAAACAGTATATCTAGTAGCATAGAATCCATTAGAGAACTTAGAAGTGATCTGAAAACCAACTTAAAGGTCTCTAAATGAAGTTGTGAACAGAGAGATTAGAGAACTAGAGGAAATAGAGACACATTTAGTTTCATTTTAGGTGAATAAATTCGAGGAAGCGATATTAATGTTAGGGTTGGGTAAAGTTTAAAATCTGGATTGGTTTAGATAAGTAACTGATTTGGTTTAGATTAAGTGATCCAAATCGCAATTTGCGATCGTATTTTATTAGTGTTAAATCGCAAATTATGTTTATTAATTGCAAAAATGGTTTAGTGTTGAGATCGAAAAATTTAGGTGGTTGGGTAATGAAGCATACAAGCTTAGGAGGTGTTCCAAAGAGTTATGATGTTTTACAATTGAAAAATGTAAGTTAAATTGCTGTTATAATATTGTCGACAAAAAAGAAATTGTGATATTGTGTTAAAATAGTCGTGTATTCATAAAAGGAAAATAAATAAGAGAAAATCTAAAATTATCATAAATATATTAAAAAGAAGCATTTTAATCTTACGTGCGGTTTCACAACTTTTAGAAAATTTTAGGTTATTTTGATGCACAATGAGACCGAGCAGGAGATTTATGTATGTTGTTCTAACAACATGGCTTTTTGGTTTGAAATCTTCACCAAAGTATGGGTGATGTAAGACAATCGTTTTCATTGGAAAAATCTGCCAACAAAGATAGATATAATTATTATTATGCGTCAATTTTACCTGAAACTTAAATGGAAACGAACCGAAATACTTGGAATCGAAACTGAACCGTATTTCCAAATAAATCGAACGGTTTAAAGATTTTTTTTTATTTTGGATACCCAAACCGAATTAGACTCGATCGAACCAAAATCCGGATACCCGAAAGAAAAATATGTATTTATAGATAATTTTGATAAGGTCATCAGCATTTTGGATGCATATTACAGGTTTTCGGTTTGGGTTATTCATGTTTTAGTCTTGTTTTAGATCCAAATTATCCGAATTAATCATATTACCCGAAAAAGCCCAGAAAAATAAATGCAAAATACAAATCAAAAATCCAAATTACACCTGGAAAACTCGAACAACAAATGCAAAATACAAAATCGAAAATCCAAATTACACGAATAATACAAACAGGAAACCAAAAACTTTTTTTTTAAAAAAACAAAACAAAACATGACTCAAACCCAAATAAACCCAACCCTGACCGAACCAAAACCTACTCGGTTACCATATGGTCCTATATAGTGGACTCGAAGAAAATATGTAATCCAAATTAGCCGAACCAAAATCTGAATACCCAACCCTAGTGTCAACCATTATAGTTAAGGTTTAAAAGACTAATTACCTTACTTGAGAAACAAGGATCTCGAAACCCTTGTATTCAAACATATCATTAAGAGTAGATCTTCCTTGATGAATAACTTCAACTACTTTGACAATGTAATAGTTTGATATGCTCTGATTTGTCATAGAATTGTATCTTATTTATAGTGTAATAAAAATAATTGAAGCTAAAAGGCAATTCGTTTCTTAGATCAATCTACATTATTAGATATTGAATAAGCTTTAACGGGCAAGTCTCTGTTCAGAAGCTGGTCTACAAAGTAGTGGATGCATATTTCTCTGCCATGGTTTCCAATGAGCTTTGCCTTGATACTCCACGAGTTCTCCCTCTGGAGATTCCTTAGCCATGAAGGTGATATATCCTTTGATCCCACCATCAAATTTTGCAACAGTCTTGACAATATGGTCCAGCACCAAATTCTTTCCCTAACAATTCACAAGTCCAAGATTTAGATCATATATAAGATAAGAGAATCACAAACCAAATATAGATTTAAAGAAAACTAGCCTTTGTTTCATTGTATTTCTTAATAACCACATTCACCATCATTTCCATGTACTGTCTCCCTGTGAGGTCCGGTGGAAAATAGTACTCATCGAGCTTAACCGGAGCAAATGAACTGAGAATTATCCGCTCGGGGTTATGCTTCGGCATGTCATCGAAACCCACATCGAAACCCTGAATATGGAATAATGTACTAATTAGAGTTAGGGTTTCTCTAGCTATCATACTATTCTAAACTAGTAAACATAAGAGTTAGGGTTTCTCTAGCTATCAAACTCAAGAATCATATACTCCCTCCGTTTTTGAAAGGAGGATGTTTTGGAATTTTTACGTAGATTAAGAAAAGTAACTTTTTCTTTACTTTATGCTTTACTTTTAAAGTGTTTTCACCTAAAACATCATCTATTTAGAAACAAAGCTCATTTCTAAAACATCCTTCTTTCAGGAAGGAAGGTAATATACAATATTCCAGACTTATTAAACATACCTTGATCGAATAATTTCAATTGAATAATGTAACAAGAGTTAGGGTTCCTCTAGCTGTAAAACTCAAGAATCATATATACTATCTAATGATGTACCAAGAGTTAGGGTTCCTCTAGTTGTCAAACTCAAGAATCATATATACTATTCCAATGTAAGAGTTAGGGTTCCTTTAGCTATCAAACTCAAGAAGAATCTATACTATCTAATGATGTATGTACCAAGAGTTAATTAGGGTTTCAAACTCAAGAGGAATCTATACTAAAACATACCTCACTTTTGTAACATTGACGAACGTATCGACGCCAATCTTCATCGGGTTCTTCATCTGAATTGAATACTGCATCCTTGAAACTGTCCACATCCCATTCTTGATCATCATCACAACTATCTGTATCCATGATTTCATCATCATCATCATCATTGTCCTCCTCCTCTTCTTCTTCTTCTTCCTCATACTCCTTCTCCTTCTGCTTCCCTTTGTCTTCACTTGCAGTAGAAACAACCTTTAGAGGATTCGCAGCCTTATGAGTCGAAGAACCAATCTCGAACTCGGACGACGAATCCATGACTAGCTAGGGCTCCGTTTCTATGAATTAAACCTATGTTAATTAATATAATGCAATAAAAATCTCAACTTTTTAGATTTAACCCAAAGCTAACCTCCAATTTTTGTTTAAAAATATATTATTTGAACCCTAAAACTTTTAAGTAAAATTATTTACTTCTCAAATCATTGATACTCTCAAAAATGTTAAATATTTAACTTTTTTAAAATTATAATTTCTTATGAGATTAACATGTCTTGGGTCAACAAAAATATTAGTTATTTAAATACATTAAAATAAGACTTTTGAGATTTTTTTTATTCTTGTAAACGTTTAGAATTTAAATTATTTTATTTTTAAATATTGTTATTTATTTGATTCGCTTTATGAAAGTATTTGCCTAAATTTGAAATTTGAAGACTTTTTGGCAAAAATTTAAAAACACAAAATAAAAAGTTATCCTTTGAGAGATTACATTTAGTCCGCATAAAAAAACTATTAAGTTGATCTCTCCTCCTACACATACGTGAACAGACAAGAACTTATAAGAATATGTGTATAACATACAATATAAATTTATAAGATAATTATCTAATATGTTTAGAAGTTATCTATAACAGGCAATATAAATTTAGATAAGATATATATGATTATGAGGTTATCTAATATGTTTAGAAGTTATCTCTTAATATATTCAAATTTATCTAATTTTATATGTAATCTAATAAAAAAGAAAAAAAATATATAATATATATAAGAAGATGTTGAGTTGTGACATAAGAAGTTTAGGTTTTGAGAGTGTGGAGAATATAGACAATAATTAATTCAATATTAGATAATGATCCAAAGAAAAAGAAATTCTTAAAGATATGGAATAATAAAGATTATGCTTAAACTTTTAGTAAATTCCATATCTTATCAGAATTATGAATTCTGATTTTCTATAGGGAATAGGAAACACTTCTGATTTCCTACCGGGAATAGGAAACACTTCTGATTCTCTACAGGGAATATGAAATACTCAGGCCTATAAATAAAGCTCTCCCTCATTGATTCAAGGTCCGAAAATTCAGCTAGAGAGCTCAGAAGAACTCTCAAGACAAATACGACGTTATTTTGAGAGATTCTTTTGTTAGTTTTTATCAGGTGTTGTAATAGATCCCTTATCTTTATATATCAATAAAGATAAATAGTTTTTCCATTAAGTCTAAAGTAATACTAGTCGAATTTCTAAAAGGCACACAAGAAGTAGGTTTAGGAAAAAACCCCAACAGAGGTTTAATCAAAAAGAGTTATTTCTTTATCTATAAATCTTAGGATGAAGATTGTTGGTAAGGATTATGTTCATCGCAACGGACCGGGAAGCGTTAAGACGGTTGCGGAGGATTCAGATGATTTATGGTATGCTTATAACCTGATAACTCATGGCGATAGTGTAATGGCCCTTACAAACAGAAAGGTTATAAGAGAGCTACCTAATGGAGGAAGAGACTCTGAACGTGTTAATCTGATGTTACAAGTAAAAGTTGAGGAGTTAGATTATGACAAAGACGGCCTTTTATTACGCATAAGTGGGAAGAATATCTTGGAGAATGAACATGTAAAGATTGGTGCATATCACACTATGGAGATTGTGCTGAAGCGACCTTTTGTATTGAGAAAACAAGTTTGGGACTCATTCTAGTGCGCACAAACTCTGGATATAAACATAGCTTAGGAGAAGTTCTAAATGATCCAAAAGTGATGAATATGATTAAAGATACTAAAGCAGCAAAAGAAGTCAAAGCTCTTAATGATTTCTACAACATGCTTTCAAATGATCAAGATAGGGCATGTTATGGACCAAAACATGTAGAAGTAGCTCATGAAAGAATGGCAATACAAACACTTCTTATTACAGATGAGTTATTTAGGAATAATGATGTAAAAGAAAGGCAAAAGTATGTAGATTTGGTCAAGTCAGTGAAAAGTTTAGGAGGAGAAGCTTTTATATTTTCTTCTATGCATGTTTCAGGGGAACAATTGACACAATTGACTGGAATTGCAGCTATTCTTAGATTCCCTTTACCAGACCTCGAAGACATTGAGATGTAAGAGCATCTCCAATCGAGAAACTCTTTAAAAGTTTCTTAATAAAAAATAATATTATTTTAAGAGTTTTTCTTAACATTTTATTATATTTTATTGTTAAAAACCCTTTAAGAAACCTTGTTGGAGATGGTCTAAGAACTACTTCTTTAATTTGGCTTTACAAGACATCAAGAAAGTCAAACTCTTTACGTCTGACTTACAATTTATTCGTTGAGCTTGTGAGCGTTTTTATTTATTTATAATTTTTTTTATTTATTAGGCCCAAATATAACCTGTTTATTTATACTTTATTTAACACGTATCTTTATTATCAATCCATAGTTAAACAATTTAGGGATTCTCAATAATATCACAAAAAACACTTGTATATTCTAAAAATATCACAATAATATCTCAACTTTTTAGATTTAACCCAAAGCTAACCTCCAATTTTTGTTTAAAAATATATTATTTGAAACCTAAAACTTTTAAGTAAAATTATTTAGTTCTCAAATCATTGATATTTTCAAAAATGTTAAATTTTTAACTTCTTTTAAAGTTATAATTTCTTATGAGATTAGCATGTTTTGGTTAACAAAAATATTAGTTATTTAAATAACATTGAAATAAGAGTTTTGAGATTTTTTTATTCTTGAAAAAGTTTAGAATTTAAATGATTTTATTTTTAAATATTGTTATTTATTTGATTCTATTTATGAAAGTATTTGCCTAAATATGAGTCTTAAGTTTCGGTTTATCTGGTGCTATATGATACTTTCGAGAGGGAAATATGTCGTTAACCCTTATACTAATAATAAAAATATAAAATACATCAGAGATTACAAAAACTGTATAACCTAATTTCCTCGGGGCTCAAGAAGATATTTAATTATATTTTTATTTAAGTTTAATTAATTACGTAATAAATAAAAATATATATGATAAAATATATTCAGTATATATGTATAGTATATATATTAATTTTATAAACATAGATTTTTATATTAAAAATAATATGATAAATAGTTACTATTAAAATTACTTTTAAGATTTTGTGTATAAATTCATATTAGTGTTATTTTAAGTAAATTAATTGTGACTATAAATTTAAAAGTTTATAAATAATAAAACAGAAAAATGAATTATTTACATAATCAAAAGTAATTAGAAGACAACATATAACAAATCAAAATTTCATTTAAAAACTATTATTTTACTAAAACAAAATTGACAATTCAACTAAAATTGTAAAGAACAGAGCCTCATAAATGTATTATTTGATGCAAAGTCTGAAGCGGTTGCCTTTTTAATAACACTGTAAACAGAGCTATGAGATCATTAATAGTTTAGATTCGTGTATCTTATTTCTTTGAGCTGTAATTAAGTAGAAAGATGTTTAGATTCATGAATTAGATTCATTAATACATTAATAGTTTAGTTTCAAAGGAGATCCCCTTGAAACGCTGCCAAAAATCTACTCTCTAAATTTAATCCCGCTATGATATTTCTTCCAGTCATATCCTCTTCCTTTTTGTTGTCGCGATTTTGAGTGGATGGTGGTAACTGTCTTGTGTCACCACCGTTTCGATTTTTAGTCATCGGGATGTTGGTATTTCAGCGTGATTCGCAACCTTATCGGCGGTTTATTAATTGTATTAAAGTTCTCATGCTTTCCAAGGTTTTCTTATTTTGGACTATAGATTCGGGCCAGGTTCAGGTTCAGACCCATAAAAACCTAAACCAAATTTTGGATTTTTGGTTTATTATTATTATTATTATTATTATTATTATTATTATTATTATTATTATTTTGTCAATTGAGATGAAGGTGTAATAGACTTTATCTAGAACTATTAATATTAAACTCTTAAACAAACAAACAAAAACTGTTCCTCAAAAGTTGGAGGACCACTTGTTTGGCACTTTTGGCTTGCCTTCATGAAAAGTCCAAATCTATTCCATAGAAAGAGAAATGGAAAAACGATCGCGTTGACAAACAAAAAATGGAGAAACAAATTGATAGTCTTTGCACATATGGTCTATAGTTTCTAATATGCTAGATGTATCAATTATATGGCTATTATCATTTTTTATATAAATTTATAAAATAATAACAAAAGTTTATGTTTTGTTATTGATACAAATTTCTAAATGTATAAATATCTTATTTTAAATGAAACATCTTGTTGAATATATTATATTGTGGATAATATTAAAGTAGAAGTTACCATATTGAGTTGGTGACTATAGTAAAGTACTATTCTTGAAATTTTGAAAAATATTATTTTAATTAGTTCTTTTCACTTTGCTATTTTAAGTCAATCCAATTTTGAATTTTAATTTCATAGTCACTAAAGTACTAAATAAAATATACATATCATATGGTGTGCTAAGTGTATGACGTATATAATCATAAGTAACATTGAAATAAACATGAACATCAAAACCAAAACATTACATACCAATTCAAATCCTCTACAAATGTTGATATTACATCTCTCAATCGAAAATCCTCGAACAATTCTCTCCATGATCCGTAGATATCTCATTATCTTTGAATTGTTTACACCACATTTGCCTATGAATGCTACTAAGCCATTATCTCAACTTTGTGTTCGTTCACTTGCGATGCAAGAATTGAATTGAAGTATGAAATTGCTGATAACTAGCTATTAAGCTTCAAAAGCTGCTAATGGTGTCCTTACAAGTTACAATACATCATTCAATTGTTTGGCGAATAAATCGGTTGAGGCGGAGAAGTATTAATGTTAAGAGTTGAGAAAAGAACATTGATTAGATCATTTCAGGAAAGAGTTTTGTTTACCAAATAAGATTAGAGGTTTAATAATGAGACATCTAGAGTTATTCTATGTGAGTTTAAAAGGTACAAGAGACTATGTGTTTCTCGTTGAAGCATATAATGATAATGGTGATCTTAAAGCAATTAGAACGCCAATGAAGAATATTGAGATAAAGAAGTAATCCAGAAAAATCATCCACAGGATTCTCATCCATCCAGAAGAGTCATCCACATGATTCTCATCCATCCAGAAAAGTCATTCACAGAATTCTCATCCATCCAGAAAAGTAGCATTTATTGTCTACTCTCTGCATGTTTATCATTTACTTGTCTTGTAAATGATGAACTCTTGCATGTTGAGTATTTTGATTTAGGAGGACTATATAATTATGTAATTGTTCTCTAAAAGAATTAAGGAAATAAAATCTTCCTTCTCTTCTTCTTCCTATCTACAAATCTCTCTCTCTCTCTTGTTCTTGAGAGTTAATCACTCTATTCTTTATAAAACTTACATGGTATCAGAGCTTTGTTGCTCTTAAATCTCTGTTTTCTCTTCCGCAAAATTACTCTGTTTCGTTTATTCTCTCTGTTTTTCTCCAGCTTTACTTTCTCAAAATTTCTCCAGCTTTTTCGAAATGGAGCAAAGCAAGCCACTAGTCATTCCAGTTACTCTTAAGGGTGTAAACTACCTTCTATGGTCAAGATTGACCAAGAATGCCCTTGGTGGAAGAGGTCTATGGTCGCATGTCGCTAAGGGTGAAGCACCAAGACAAACTATCCAAGGAGAAGATGACAATGAGATTATGATGGTAGATGAAGAAAAATGGAGTCAAGAGGACCTCATGGTATTGTCTATCATCCAGAGCTCACTTGATAGCCCCATATGGAGGCTTACTCCTATTGTGAGACAGCAAAGGAGTTATGGGATACTTTACAAAAGGTTTATGGAAACATTTCCAACCTTAGTAGGGTCTTTGAGGTGAAGAAGGCTATCAACAGCCTGAACCAAGAGGATGCAGACTTAACAACACACTTTGGAAAGTTTAGAGCTCTTTGGGCAGAGTTAGAGATGTTGAGGCCAAGCACAACAGATCCAACCATCTTGAATGAGAGGTGTGAGCAAGAAAAAGTCTTTGGGCTACTTCTCACTCTCAATCCTGCCTACAATGATCTCATCAAACAT
>OVBE01010061.1:242-15372 GCA_900406425.1 Iberis pinnata
TCGATCGACCGACGTAAGCTCTCGTAGTCTCCTGCACCCTGGCCAGGAGGAAGCTCGCTGGTGTTATTCGTCATTCCCCGAGCAGAACCTGGTGTGTTCAAAACACCGTTTCCACCTGGGGGAATAGAGCCACCTCCCCCCTGAGAGTTCTCCGGGGGATCAGAATTGTTTCCTCCAAGAATGAAACCCTGAGGTCCCGGCTGGTTCCGGCTCGCGGAGCCTCCTGCCCCAGTTGGATCCCCACCTGGGAGGTTCGTCATCGTCAACGGCGGGGGCAGATTCCTCCGCGCTCCCAATCGTACCTCCATTTCAGTCTAGGCACTCGCGAGGGTCGCCAACTGGGTTGTCACATTCTCCTCGTGACTGTTGAAACGAGTAGCGAGTGCATCACTTGACTCTTTTTGTCTTTCGACAGAGCTCACCAGGGTAGCGAGCAGAGCCTTCACCTCTGCTAGAGCATCGACAGCTGGGTTGTTCACTGGTGGATCCATCTCTTCTTGCTAGGTAGGGTGACTTCTTGAGAAATTTCTTCGAGGTCCCCACAAACGGCGCCAAAATGTTAGAGCAAGATTTCCCTCACACTCGATTCGATTAACAATAGATGAATAAGATTGTAATCTTTATTTGAAATCTCTTAAGTGTTTACAAGTTTGCTCAGTAATATGCTAAGTTTTACAAAGGATTTTCGGTCCACTCTCCGGATCACTACCTAGACTACTTATAGGGCTCTATTTTCGGCTCACCCTAATATCCCTCGCACTCAATGTGCCTTCCATGCTCTTGATCCGCGGTTACAATCTTTTAAACTTCCTGTAACAGCTGGCTTACCTGCTTCTCTGGATCCCCGCGAGCTGGGCTTCGCAGCTCACAAAGGCGATCCGCATGGAGCTCTGCTCGGGATGGGCTTTACCGGCCCATTATCCATCTCTTCCTTTTGCGGGCCTCGATCAGCCCGTTATGCCTTGAGCCCTCTTCGTTCGCAGTGGATTCCGCATCTCGCGCGCTGGGCTTCCTCTGCTCACTGCGTGCTCCGCGCGCTGAGCTTCCTCTGCTCGCTGCGTGCTCCGCGCGCTGAGCTTCCTCTGCTCGCTGCATGCTCCGCGCGCTGAGCTTCCTCTGCTCGCTGCGTGCTCTGCGCGCTGAGCTTCCTCTGCTTGCTGCATGCTCCGCGCGCTGAGCTTCCTCTGCTTGCTGCGTGCTCCCCGCGCTGAGCTTTCCTCTGCTCGCTGCGCGCTCCGCGCGCTGAGCCTTTCCTCTGCTCACTGCGCGCTCCGCGCGCTGAGCTTCCTCTGCTCACTGCGTGCTCCGCGCGCTGAACGTCCTCTGCTCACCGTGTAATCCGACACGAGCCCACTAATGGATCCAGGTCCATTAGTGTGCCCACACCCATAACAAAATTCAACTAATTTCTTAACCTTAACAGAGAAATCTGGATAGGCCTCCCTAAACAGAAATCGAGCTCGGATCCAACCCAACACATAAAAACCTTATAAACATGATAAAAACCAAAATGACCCTTTCGTCATCATCGACTACAGATTTGTTGGATCTGCAACTCCAGCGGCAGCAAAACTGAAACGCCTCTCACACCAGCATCCACACGGGGCTTCATTTCTAGGTAGAACGAGGAGACTGATCGGGTTTTGAATGCCTCGCCGAGGTTGGAGATGAATAGTTAGGTTTCCAATTTGAAACTAGGGACGTATTACCTCTGCCAGTGGGCTTGGTTTAGCGATGGTCGCATGCAGCGTTGGTCCCAACACCGTCATCAAGAAGACAACGCCTCGCTCTCCACCGATAGAAGACACGAGCTTCAATCTTGAATTCCATTCTCTCTTACCTACGACAATCTCGATCATCTACAACAACTACTAATCTGGCCGGATCTATGGTAGGAAGAGCTGCTACTACCGAGAAACTTAGGCGCAGTGAATCTCGCTGTAAAGGGGGGGGATATGAGCTCAATTGGAAATAAGCGAAAAAGACGGAGAGCTCACTGGTTTTGGATTTCGCCGGTAAACCTGGGGGCATGGTGCCCAAGGAGTCGGTCGAAGCTAATGGACATGGAGGAGCTCGCCGCCTCGCTACACTCACCACATGTCTCATGCGTGAGATTCGAGTGAGAGAGAGGAGGAGAAAAATGATTTTCAAATTTTTGAAGTCACTATATATAAACTAGTAGACTTTTATTTAATAAAATGAAATTATAAATAAAAGATGAAATGGTCAAAAACAATAAATTTCAAAGTATTGGTTTTTAATCTCTGTTGACTAATAAAATTTTTAGTTGAGTTTTTCTAAACTTGTTTTGTTATATAGTTGAAATTTTCATTATACATTGATTCATACTACAACAGTTGACATATTTAGTAGTACGAAAGAGTTTTTGTATAGTATACATATTACAACTGTTGATTTATTTTTATCCTCAGCGACTTATTTTTTGAATCTTGTTGATATGTTATCTTAAATATACTTAGGTCAAATTTTGTCGATTTATTATTACGTTTTAACTATTGATTTATAAAATTAACTTGACCTTTAATTATATCAACTTTATATCATAGAGTCAACTTATATTTGTTTGTTGATTTTTGTTAAAGTCGATACATTGGTACACTCAATTTATATTATTTTTTTTTGTTTGGTTTTTTCCATAGTCAACATGTATATGCTATCGACTTAGTATTAATGTTTTTTTGTTAAAGATTATTCAATTAAAGGGATTATAATAGCCTCAGATGTAGTCCAAATTACAAAATTACATCCCCATGCCAAAACAAAGAAATCTCAAATCTTAAACCCAAATTCGGTTTGGGCTTCTAACATTTCCTAACAGACCCGGGCCCATTCTGAAAACCTAGATCCCTTGACTAACAGAGAGAGAACCTAATTGCTGTCGCCACCGCCATTTAACTGCGCATCCCAGTAGAACAGGACCTCCGGTGGTCTGACGGTGACACAAGACTGTCACTATCTCCCACCGGGAATAACAAAAACACAAAGGAGAAGGAGCCTGTCTTCAAGTCGCCGCAGCCGCTCCGAAAGTAAAGGTAGGTTTCCGGTGGTCGAAGGGACAGATCTGACAATCGCCGAAGAGAGGAAGTTAAATCGAAGCATTGGTCTTTGTCCTCGCAAAACCACCAGCCAATCTAACTCTTCCCGACGACTTCCGACTAGATCCCGACCAACTTGAGGTCTCTAAATCCTCGGTGAGGTTTTCTTTCGTGAAGCGTTGCTTCCTGCAGATCCGGTCGGGTGTGTGCTTTCGCCGTGCTTTTTCTTCTTGCGTCCTCATCTACCAATGAAGATGGAGAAAAAGAGATGACGAGGGGTTGAGTTTGGAAGGGAACAAGATGAATATGGACGAGCCCGACGGCGCTGGGCTCACCGGTGGACCAGGGGGTCATGGTGCATGGCAGAGAGCTCATAACAGCGGCAAAGGACTCTCCAAAACTATTTCTCATATCTAGATCTCCTGAGAGAATCTTGAGAGAGAAATAACCGGGAACTTAATATTAATGTTCGTCGGTTTATTTTTTTGTTGATCAAATTAATTTTGCTTATTCTTTTTTGAAATTAAATACAATAAAATGTAGGAAGATGAAGTATGCATTTTTTCCGTCTATGATATTTATAGATGAAGTATATGCATTTTTGCCTTTCCTATCTTATATGTTAACTATGCAGAACATCTGTTTTTAACAGAGCTCTAGAAAATATCATATAAGAGTATTTGAAGTAAGTTGGACCAAATTTGATGAAAGATTTAAGCTATGTCTTTATAACTTTTTTAATAATAAAATAATAATCTAAGGATTTTTCAAAATAGACATTACTTTTTCCACTTTGAGCTCCTCGTTTTTTATATCGACCACAATATCTTATGAATCAGTTTCAGAAGGACAACAAATCTTCCTCAAAGTTTCAAACTCCTTCGCGTAATAGCATATTACATAATACTTTACCTTTTATTTAAAATTATTTTTTCTAATTTTACGATTTATAAGTTAAGAATAATCAAATACAAATCATTTTAAATAACAAAAAAAAAACAAAGAGAAAAATTGTCATTAAGACATAAAAAATGTAGTTTTTTAAATTTCAAAAAAAATATGATGATGAATTTCAAATAAATTTCACATTTAAATATTGTTTAGAAAATTATCTTAAATTTTTCACTTAAAAATATTTTGAACATAAAATATGCTAATTACCAAAATTTTATTTTTACAGACATGAATAAACATATCTTAATTAATATATGTTTGTTCATTTTTTCAAATATATTCTTAAGTGAAAAAATTTATTATGAATATTTTACGATTATACATAATAAATTGGGACTGAGATTTTTTTTGATTGTGCGAAAACGCAGTAGAAAAAGATTTGATAAATGTTTAAGAGGTGAATGAATAATTTGATTATCAACCTTAAGGTTTATTTGTTTAAGTCGAAAGGTCAATAATTATAAGTATGACTAGTTTCTTTAAGTAAAGGTTGTTAGAGAGTTTGTGGTTTAGTCATGAATGAATTCGTGGAAGGTTTTAATGATTTTAACATATTTGAACTCTTTCTTTCAAATCGTTTTTTCGGGTTAGTATTTTGTTTGTTTGAGGACAAACAAAAGTAAGAGTGAGAGAGTTCATATGATTTATTTTAGCACAATAAAACTTTTTATTTATCTTATTTAATAGATTTTCATGATAGTTTGTGTCCTATTTAGGTGTAAATAGGTTGTTGTATTTAGAGCTAAAGTTTGCATTATAAAAGTGAAGCAAAATCAGTAAAAAAAAGCCAAAAAGTCATGAAATTTTCAACTCTATGAGAATTGAATTTCGAGACAATTAGGAGCTTGAATTTAAAATATACATAAATTAGATATATAGTTTTGTAAGGATGTAATCTTACAATTTTTACACATTAAATAAGTAACCAAACAATGAAAGATACAAAAAAAATCTAAATTTTTTCAACTTTATGCAAAATAAAAACATGAATTTCTTAAAATAGGTAAAAACTCTTGAACTTTTAAAGAGCTATTTAAATCCCTAAATTTTAAATTTAACCTTTTAGTCACATGTTTTGTATTGACTAAAGTGTTTTAACCCCAAAATAGACTTCATTAATAAATATATATATATATATATATATTTATATATATATATATATTTATATATAACTAAATTATGAAAATTGATAATGTAATTTGCTCACTTAAACGGGTTGTTTGGCTTAAATGTTAAAGTCGTATTTTTTTAGTATCTTTCCCAATTACAAATAAATTATGAAAAACTAAAATAAGAAAGTTGCCATAAATATATATATCCTTATAAATTAGGTTAGTTTTTGTTTTTGAAAAAAAATTATAAACTTTGTCAAAAATGAATTCCAACAAAACATTCACCTGATTTCTTTATCCTCAAAAGTGGTATTTGGTTTGTGATTGCCTGGTTTTGAGTAGCTTCTGAAGACTTCCATACCTGACTTACAACTAGTGCTTTAATGAAGGTATGTGGGATACTCCATCTCTGATTGTTGAACACTAAAGCATTACGTTGTTTCCATATATACCATCCAAGGAAATGACCAGTTAATGATCGGCTTCGAGTATTGTTTTGGAACACTAAACTTACATTGGCCATTAAAGGATTTGCTAAAAGCAGGTCATTCTGATACTGAGTCTTCGGATTCATAGACCAAATATCTCTTGCAACTCAGCATTTGAATAATATATGAGAGACATCTTCTTCTTCATCTGCACAAATTTGACATAAAGTATCTATCATGATATCTCATTTCTGCAAGTTTGTACCCACTGCTAAAGCATTTCTTGTGACTTTTCACCAGAACTGCTTTATTTTTGGTGGAATGTTTGAATGCCAAATATTCTGATATAATATTTTATTCTCTGCAGTTGCTTCTTGTTCCTTCATTTGAATTAGTTTATATCCTGTTTTAACAGTATAATCTCATGTAGAAGAATATATCCATGTGATCCTGTCAGGAGAGTTTCTTTGACTTGGCATGATCTATAGAATCTGTTGAACATCATCCTGATCAAGGTATAAATGAAGCTTCATTGGCCACCATGCTTTTCCCGAATCTTGCATCAATTCCTTAACTTTCATTTTCATATCCATTCCAGACCATCTTCGTAGAGCAGGAGTTAGTGTTTGCTTTAAAATCTAGTTGTCATTCCAAATTCTTATTTTCTCTCCATTTTCTACTTGCTAGCATAATCCTTTTTTAAGAAGTTGTGCACCTTCACAAATACTCTTCCAAGCCTGACTTGGTCGATAACCAATATGTGCATCTTCCACATTACCATTTTGATAGTATTTTTTCTTATATACTTGACTGATCAATGTTTGTGGGTTTGTTAGAAATCTCCAACTCTGCTTGGCTAGAAGTGTTATGTTAAAAGATCGTAAATCTCTGAACCCCAACCGTCCATTACATTTAGCTCTAGCCAATTTATGTCAGGCAACCCATGTTATCTTCTTTAATTTTGAACCTGATGACCACCAAAAGCTTCTTATAGCCGTTGTAAGTACAACAGTTATTCTTTTAGGCAGTAAGAAGTATGACATCATATATGTGGGTAATGCATAGGTCACTTCTTTAATCAAATTTCTCTTTGCATGCAGGATTAAGAAGCTTTGTTGTCCAATTACTATTTTACTTTGAATTCTCTCGCTTAAATATGAAAAAAACATGTGTAGTATCTTTTTTGATAATTTCTGGTAATCCCAGATACCTTCCAAAACTACCAACCTTTCTGATATTTAATGTTTTTGTTATATTTTGATGTTTTAAAAAAGAGTAACCCTTACCAAACATTAATGCTGATTTTGTAAAGTTTACCCTCTGGCCTGATAGATTTTCATACTGCTCCAGAACATACTTCAGGCTTTGTACTTCAATGACTGAGGCTTTACATAAAATAAGTGCATTATCAGCAAAAATTAAGTGAGAGATTGATGGTCTCCTATAACTTGCCTTAAAACCAGTCAATTGTTTTCTGTTTACAGCTTTATTTATAAGGTAAGTTAGACATTCTGAACATAGTGTATATATATGGTGATAAATGATCACCTTGTCTAATTTATTTCTTAAGTATTATGTTACCAATTGGTGAACCATTATATATCACAGAATAAGATACTCATTAAAGACAGACTTTCAACCAATTGCACAAAATATTAGAAAACCCCAACTTCCTTAGTATAAAATCTATATAATCCCATTCTAGCTTGTCAAAAGATTTCTCAATATTCATTTTGACTGCTATGAAAAGCTACTTTCTATTTCTTGTTTTCATTGAGTGTATAAGTTCATGAGCAACCAAAACATTAGTAGTGATCAATCTATTTGGTATAAAAGCATACTGATTTACTGAAATGATACAGTGCAACTACTTCTTTAATTTATGGACTAGAATCTTAGCAATTAGCTTATATGCCACATTTGCTAAAATGATAGGCCTATAATCTTTTGGGGTTTGTGGTTTTTCAATTTTAGGTGCTAGGCAAATGCGTGTGTGATTAATATTGTGGTCTAAGATTGATGATTTGAAGAAATTATTTATAAAAGTAATCACACCTGTTTGAATAGCATTTCAATGATGCTTATAGACAGCTGATGTCAAGCCGTCTGGACCTAGTGCCTTATCATCCCCCATATGTGAAAGAGCTTCCCATATTCCATCTACTTCAATATTCTTACACGGGGAAAGGTTCATTTATGGAGTGACTTTTGTATCTAAATCATCAAAGATTGAAAAATCAACAGGATTTATTCTAGTAGGTATGAAATATAGGTTTTGGAAATGCTTAATTAGGATTCTGCATATATCATTATCATTTTTCCAAATGTTACCTTTTGCATAAGCCAATGTAGTAATTCTGTTATGACATCTTCGTTGTTTCATCTTGGCATGAAATATGTAGTATTTTTATCACCAGCCTGCATCCACAAAACCTTGCTTTTAACCCTCCAGACTCTTTTTTCCCTTTTAACTTCATTGTATATTTGACTTTTAATTGAGGTTACTTGGGAAAAATCAATTGGATTGGATATACCTCCATAACTTGTTGAAGTTGGGAGTTTAATTCTTTCAACCTGATACATGAATTAAGATTATGAACAACTTTCCATCTTGAAATTTCTATGTGACAATTGGTGAGTGCTTGAGAGAAGTTGGTTGGATGGATATTTGAACACCGTTGACTCCATACAGATTGCACTGCTTCTGTAAACTTGTCTCTGTTTTCCATCTTGATTCATGTTTGAAAAGTCTTTTCTTTGCCACTGTTTGGACTCTGTATGGATTAGTAGTTGCCTATGATCTGATCCACACCAATTTAGCAGTTTGACATAAGCTTGTGGATATAATTCTAGCTATTTTATGTTTGTCATTGCCCTATCAATATGAGATTCGACTGTATGGGGTCCTCTTCTTCCTACCCAAATAAATAAACCACCATACATATTCAGATCTTTTAGACCAAGTTTTTCATATATCTTTCTATATTGCCTTAAAAGATGCTTCAACTCGAATCTGCCTCCCTGTTTTTTCTTATTGGATTTGATTTCATTAAAGTCACCCAGCAGTAATCTAGAACATTCACTGTATAAGCCAACTTCCTCTTGATGGATCAATGATTCTCACAAACGCCTTTTTGCACATATGTGGCCCATAAACATAAGTTAAGTAAAAAGAGGTTCCATTGTGGTTCACCAAAATATCAATAGCATAATGATGATAGTTATGGAGAATGGTTACCTGTACTTCTAGTGTCCAAAAAATTTCTAGTCCTCCACTCCTTCCTTCACATGATACAATATAAAAATGAGTGAAGCCGAGTTTAATATCAATATTCTGTACATATCTATATGTGTTTAACGTTTCAATAAGGAACATAACTCCATATCTAAATAATTTTCTGATGTCCTCTAATTATCGAATTGTAAAAGCTTCATTTGGCCATGGGTGGCGTAGGGGTAAAAAAAAATAATTAAGAATTTTGGTTTTAATGTATTAAAGCTCTTTTAGTTATCAATTTATTCCTAATATTATTTAAGTATGTGGGTTGACATAATAAAATATGTTGCGAGGTTAGTGGAGCTTGATTGGAGCGAATGTTATTCAAAAATAGTTGAGACTACGTCAATGTTTGTTGAGATATTACTGTAATTTAATTGTTGTAAATTTAGTATTGACTTACAGAGTTACAGACTTACACAGTTATTAATTTTTGTTTTCCACATTTTTTTACATAGTTATTAATTTGGTTACATAAAATATGAACCAGGTTTTTGTTTATTTTTTTTACTAGTAAAAGCATAGTAATTAAATAATTTATTGAATTGTTAATCAGTTTCTTAATGCATAAGAGGAGGACAAGTAAAAAGGTATTTATATGAGATCAGATGTTCAAAAAACCCTAAATGCGTTTCTCCTCCCAAATCGACAGCCGCCATCACTGATCCTGGTATTGTTGAATCCCTCTCTACTTCTGCTCGTAATATTCTTCGTACACTCACTTTTGTTGATCCATTCAATTACTCTGCTCAAATCGTGTTTTCATATAGCATAGTTTCAAGCATTTCGATCTCTATGGAAGTTTTGTTCATCAGTTTTCTTTGGAATTGAAATTATACGTAGTTTCGTAATTATAAGTTGAAGAATCGTGTTTGTTTGTCTATATAAACAACGTTTTTAATCGCATAATTCAAACTTTGTTGTGCAGTTATGGATTCGAGTTACTCTGATTCTCGTTCTATGTTCGTGCAATCGCCTTATGGTGGTTGGAATCAAACGCAGATGGTTGATTCAACGATTAATCCGATGAACAATGAACAAGGCGACTTGTATTCGCAATCTGAATCACAGTCACAATCACAACAGCCTCCTCAGCAGTTACAGCCTTCATTGAAAAGGCAAAGGCTTGTTGATGATAACATGTTTGATCCTGCTTCGTCTTTCCCTCCTACGAGTAACAATTCTTGGGTTGTTCCATCGTTAAACCCTCCTCCTGTGAACAAAGGGACTGCCAATATATTCTACAAGACCAGAATGTGTGCAAAATTCAGAGCTGGGACTTGTAGGAATGGAGAGCTCTGCAATTTTGCCCATGGAATTGAGGATCTGAGGCAACCTCCTTCAAATTGGCAGGAGATTGTTGGACCTCCTGTTCAAGACAGGGAGAGGGAGCGGGAAAGGGAGAGAGAAAGGGAGAGGGAAAGGGAAAGAGAAAGAGAAAGACCGGTATCGGTACCTGTTGGGAATAATTGGGAAGATGATCAGAAGATAATCTTGAGGATGAAGCTTTGCAGGAAGTTTTGTTTTGGGGAAGAGTGTCCTTATGGGGATAGGTGCAATTTCATTCACGAGGATTTGTCAAAGTTCCGCGAGGATTCAGGGAAACTGAGAGAGAGCTCAGCTATAAGCGTTGGCACTACTGTTACTGATCCACTCTCTGTTGAGAATGGTACTGCTTCTAATCAAATTGAAGTTAATAGACAAGGATGCATCCCTGTACCTGCACCTATGAACAATGGTGGTGGTGTCAAGACTGTTTACTGGAAGACGAGGTTATGTATGAAGTTTGAGATCACAGGTCAATGCCCATTTGGCGATAAGTGTCACTTTGCTCATGGCCAAGCAGGTATGTTATATGTCGATTGTGGAATGTCTACACCCTTGCTAATATGACCTTATGTTATGTTATTTGTGTGTGATCTTGTGTTTCGGATTTGGTTGTCGATTACGATATCGCAGAGCTGCACAACTCTATTGGAAGGGTCGAGGGAGAAGCTGTGAATGCAGTAGCGTCTGTGGTTAAACAAACGGTGGTACCTGCAAATGAAGCATTTGCAATGAAAACGACTGCACAAGTAACAGCAGACTCTTCTGGCCTTAACGATGAAGGGCGACGAAAGAAGTGTTTGCTCAAGTGGAGTGACTCCAAGAAGATTAATCGGATTTATGGAGACTGGATTGATGATTTACCGGTAGGCCAAAATTCGACAAAGCCAGTAGAGAGCTGAGTTTTCTAGTCTGATTCCATTTGTTGTCTTTGATGATCAAAGGTGATAAAAAAGCTTTGGTCAAAAATTTTGAACAATAGAATAATCTTTTATCTGGTTTCGTAGCAATTCTTTGATTCGCTATGTTCTAGCTGAAGAACATATATAGCATAGGATATATTTCCCTTAAGTTTTCATCGTTTATAACAAGTGGCTCAGATCACTAATAGCTTAATATTCATTTCTTATATTACTATTGAGAATCACTTTTAGAAGAAAAAAACATTTCGTTATATTCATATTACAAAAGTTGTCATTAGATGAAAATATATACAAAAAGCAAAAGATTTATTGTTTTTAATACCCATTTTTACAGTTATATTATAATATTTTTTCTACGTGAAATAGTTAAATACCGATAAGATAACATGGTTCAAGTTATGGAAATCAACAAATTAAACAATATATTTATAAATTATGATTTTTTCATATATTTTATTGTTAAGATTTGAATTTAAATTCGAGTATTTTTCATATTTTTGTTTGAAAATTTCATAATTTTATGATTAGGTTTGATTTATAGATTAAAAGCCCATCCTCTAACGGCCTAGTTGGAGGTAAGTCCCTAGTGTTAGGATCTTGGCATGGGTTCAAGATCTAAGAGTGTTAGATTATGTTAGTTTAGGAAGGGGATAATGGCTTATTCGTGCCCACACATATAGCTAGTTGGAAAATTCGTACGTGCACATATCAACCGTGCGGTTAACAATATATACTCGTTAATTTTTGAATTTTTATACCCACACTATAAAGTCTTCTCATATAAAATGCATTGACTATTACAGTGTGAACTCATCTGTTAATAAGGGTGATTCAAATGATGATGTGAACAATATACTGGTATATGAAAGAAACGTTGTTGTCTAACAAAATTAACATGATAATTTTTTTGTCAACACAATATTGTTATACTTAATAAATCGGGTTAAGCTCCATACGTACGTTTTCGTTTTAATGAGTAGAATGATGTTTTTTTTTACATAAAAATTGTCGTTTTAAGTTTTTAACGATAACGTTTCTCTCAGACACTAGTATATTGTCTCTGTCATCATATAAGTCATCCCTCTTAACAAAATAATTTATGTCGCAATGGTCAGCGTATTTATAAGAGAAGACTTTGTAGTGTGCGTATGAAAATTCAAAAATTAACGAATGCAGATAATTAACAGTACAATCAATGTGCGCATAAACGAATTTTCCAACTAGCTACATGTGCGGGTATGGATGAACCGTTCCCCGTTTAGGAAGGGTAGTTGGAGTTGACAAAAAAATAAAAATAAAATTAATTATAAATACAAAATTATGAAAAACTAACTTATACGATATATAATATCGTTAAAAATATGATAAAAATTATATGTTGTAAAGTAACTTGTTCTTGTAAAAGATACTTGCTATTTTATCATTTTATTATTTTCTCAATATAATATTTTGATTGTTTATATTCAAATTTTTAACTCTGAATATTTTCTACTTTTTTGTTTGATGAATGCCTATTTTTACGACTGTCAAATTATCGTTATTAAATGAAAATATCGCACTCCTATAAATAATGAATTATTCATATGAGTTTTTCATATTCACAAAATACCAAAATCTCGACTATACTAAAAAATAGTAACAAATCTTGTCTTTGATTTCGTCAAAAATCACATCAGTCAAGAACATCAAATCTTACAAAACCTCTTCGTGTATCCAAGTAAAAATATTACATAGTTGCAAACATAATACAGGAAAAAGAGGACAGACGTTGGAAATGATACTAAGCTATAGCTATGAATATGTAAGTTTTATTCCAATACAAATTTATATTTTGTAAGAATTCTATCAAATTATTTGAAAAAAAAAAATTCAAAATTATATAAATTCATTTCACATTTGACGGAAAATTGAAAGTTGGACAATGAAAAATCATTGAAAATTTCAAAATTCAACTGAGCAGTTCAGAGTTACATATACTCCTTGAAAGTCAATCCAAGAATTATGTAGATTATTATTATTTGTCGTTGTTAAGCTTTTCATCAATATTATCATGAAGTCTTAATATTTCATTAAAATTTGGTAATTTCTTATTTATGTAAACCCGTGATAACATATGCTATCTAACCGTGCTTCTTTTCTTTTTTTCAAAATGAATAGATGTCACTAGTTAATTGGTTAACATGGGGAAGATCAAATGAATGAAAAGTAAGTTATTTATTTTCAGAACTAATATGTATTTAATATATTTTATGTTTTAAATTCATATTCAAAATAACAATGAATTATGAATAAAACTTGATTTCAAAATGAGAAGTGAAAAGTTGGCTATAACACCATGTGATACTAGATTATCACTCAAGATGTGTTGTAGACGATTTCTACTGTTTGTTGTATTTGCTAAGACTATAAATAAGAATTAGGATAATCATTCATAAGACATGCATGGAGAATTAAACAAGTATGATAATAAGAAAATCAAGACATTATGACTCATAACTCAAAGATAAAAGATTAGTCTCAAAAAATACTTAGGCCACAAGGGAGAGTTTCAAGAATGAATCAAAGTTATGAAGTTGGAACCGTTGGAATATATGAGATACTTAAGAGAAACTGAAGCCATGATCAATAAAAAAAATGAAGGTTAAGTGGTTGATGTCTCATGATCTAAACTTATAGCAATGTTATTTTCTGTGGAACAAAGCCAAGATCGATAGAATAAAGCAATAATGCAAAAGAAATAATGGTTGATGCAAATATACTTCAATGTCACCTATTTCACGATGATATCGCAGAGGATGAGTGCATAACTGAACCTATAAAAAGTGAACCACACATGAATAAAGGAGAAGGTATGCAAAATTCTCTTAATAGAAAGGCTAAGAAAAATGGACAAACCCAAACCTTGTTGCACGATCGGGCCTTTGACATGTTCTCCACTATTATATCAGACAATGCATAACTTAGTTGGATATCGTATATTAAGTTAACCAATTCGTATTCTTTTTTTAACAATCTCAAGTAATCTAGTTGACGAAATATTATCCAGTAAAACAAGTAATTTGTTGTTTTTTGTTTGACCAACTGCAAAGTGCCATATATAATAGTATAGCCAATCACCCAACATCGTATATGTATGCACATCATGTAAATATAAAATAAAATAGAAAAGATAAGTTGAATGACAAAGTAAAGTCAATAGCCTAGTTGGAGGTAAGTCTCTAGTGCTAGGATCTTGACATGGGTTCAAGGTCCAAGAATGTTAGTTAGGGAGTAGTTTAGGAGTTGACAAAAAAGAATTTCTTAAAAAAAAAAAACAAATAATTATAAGTATGAAATTATGAAAAACTAACTTATATGATATATAATATCATTAAAAGTATGATAAAAATTATATGTTATACACTAACTTGTTCTTGTAAAAGATACTAGTTATTTTACGATTTTATTATTGAGAAAATTAGTCAAAGTAACCCAACATTTTGCGTTTATAACTCAGTTGACCCTCGACGTCACCCCTTACTAGAATGACCCAACATTTTGTGAAAAAGGTCAAAAATACCTGAATGTTGGAAAAAACTACAATTTTGCCATTTTGATTTATTTTTTCAACCAAAAATCGTGAAACTAATTATTTCAACTTTTCGTTAATCGTCGTTGCCGATTTTTGAGTTTTTCCTGTCATCGCCGTTTTCTCCGTCTTCATTCTCATCTCAGTGTTCCTGTTCGCCGTAACGTACTGTCGGAGTTCGTCGTCGTCGTCTTCATTTGCGTCGCCGTCCTTATTTCCGTGTCTGTATTCGTCGTTCGTTGTAGGGTTTTTAGATATTCCCCGGCCAATTTTTTCTCTTCGAGAAACGTTTCATCTTCTTTCGTCTTCACTTTGACATCCGAGGTTTGCAGATATTCGCCGTTTTTTTTTTCATTGCATAAATTTATTCTTTATTGCAGATTGATCAAATGGAGATTTATTTGTTACCGCATATTTATGAATTGCTGAGATTTTGTCAATAGAGATGCTGATTTATTATGA
Organism: Iberis pinnata; assembly: GCA_900406425.1. Lineage (NCBI taxonomy): Eukaryota > Viridiplantae > Streptophyta > Magnoliopsida > Brassicales > Brassicaceae > Iberis > Iberis pinnata. The sequence goes on from OVBE01010061.1 coordinate 15,349, forward strand.
ATTGCTGTTTTGTTTTTTGTCTGC
>OVBE01010062.1:0-11526 GCA_900406425.1 Iberis pinnata
CTACAAAGTGCTAACTTATCCGAGGTAGACTTGAATGTTATACCAACCTCATTTTTCCACATATTTTTAATAATCTCAGCCACTGCCGGTTTATCTATTCAACGTTTGTCAAATATAAACCATCTTTTTGTGTCAACGTATCACTAACAAATTTTGTGAGAATCGATCTATGATCTGAACCCGTCTTCTCCAAATACTCTGATTTCACCCTTGGAAATAATCAAAACCACTCTGCATTACCAAACGATCTGTCGATCTTACATTGCGTCCAAATATCACCTCTCTAACCACCCCAGGAGTATGGATTACTCGAGCTCGGGATTTTGCGTAATCTACAATCATTCACGAAATTTCTAAATCCATAGAAGGAAACCTCCTCTCTCAATGGTCCTCCTAACTTTTATGAGTTGTCAAGTAGCTCTTTGAAGTCTCCTATAAGGAACCATGCATGACTTCTCCATAAACAAAAGTTAGATAAAAATGAATGGATCCTAATAAAACTTTGATATCAATTATTCTCTTATCAGCCGATAAAACATCAACTAAATAAGTTTTTTCCAAAATAGAGCAAGTCCTCCACTTAGCCCTACACGTTCAACAATATGCGAGTTGTCGTAACCTAACCTCCCTTGAGCATTTAACAAGAAATTCAGGTAGTTCTTAGTTCCATTAAGAATAAGAAATCAAGGAAGGTATTCCTACGGATTTCTCGTAATCTTCCCATTGTTTCAATATTTCCCATACCCTGACAGTTCCAACTCAATATACTCATTATATCATAAGCGATTCTTAAGAAGAATCACACTCAAACTAGTTGAAGAAAAAATTCATCAAATGAAAACTAGAAATCCAGAAAAGCCTAGTGAACCTGGTAAACAACTTTTTTGCAAAAATGCTATAACCAATAAACAATATTTTCACCATGGAAATGGTTAGATACCATGCCAAGAATTTTCTCTCTCGAAAAATGGCCCAAAAATTTAAAATTTGATATGGCCATGAAATTAGACAAATATGGGAAATTTGTCAATAATGTATCTAAAGAATCCACGTAATTTCCAAAAAGAAATATTCAATAATCTTACTGAAGAAAGCTCTTGTACCTCTTGAATCAGAGTTAAGAACCGAATGTTTACAAAGATACCACCAAAGAAAAATTTAATTGCATTCATTAAAGAAACAACTGTTACATAATGTAACTTATTCAAATTCAAAAAATGGTTGTTCTCTACGCCGAAGTCTCCAACCAAACCCAATGCAAGCTCCATTTTCAAACTTTGGCCTTTAAACATTACTATTTTCGAGCTGGTGGTTTTGGGATAGCCACCGCCCCTATCATTGTCTAGTGACTTCCGTTTTGAACATCTGTTGTGCTCAATGCTACAATTCCTGAAACTCTAAACCCAGAATTAGCATTGCTTTTTAACATAAGCTTTATTCTTAGACACCACTTTATGGTTTCCAGACAAAAGTGGATTCTTTTCTTTAGAAGAAAATTGTTTATATAAAGCCACCTTAGTAAGAAATCTCTTCTTAGAAAAGGCCATAAGATTGACAAAAAAAAGAAGAAAAAGCCATAAGAACAACACTGAATTTCCTATTTAAATATAAGTTTTTTTCCTTTGGTAGAACCTGATTTTTGAATACTATGAGGTTTGTTATTTTTTTGAGAAGTTGTATTCACAACACCTTTTTGTGACTCTAAGTGAATCTCACTCAAAGCCAAACTAACATTGTCTATCTCCTGTTGATCTAAACCTGAAGTGTAAAGGAGGGAATCGTAGAACCGCTGCAACATCCATATTGGTGTGTACTTCAACATCACCCCTAGCTATAAAAGCTAATATTGTTAGTACACATGTGAACAGAGATACGTACTTTTTTATTTTGGAGATAAATTTTAAGATAGTTCATTTATATATTAGTTTTTAAAACCAACATTAGGTAGCGATCTCGTCATGAAGAGTATTTGGTTGAATTATTAGAGTCTATAGATCTATACTATTTGACCCAAAAAGTACGAAAATATTAATTACTCCGTACTTTATGTAACATGTGTAATTCGTTCTCACTATATAAAAATACGACTTCTTACTGTTTTAATTCAATCCGGTTTTACGGTCTCTATATGAAAGTCATAAATATTACAAAAGTACGGGGGAACTAATGAAAACTTGAAGCAAATGAAAAAAATCCTAAAGATATTTTCATGCCTTGAGTTGGTCATTGTTCATGTTTGTGAAAGGGCAAAGGTTTCACGCGCCACAGAATTACTAATGCTTCCCACAACTTGCAAGATCCAGTTTAAGTTTTTGTCTTTATGAACTAATTACTAATGTATTGAAGAACTAATTTTTGGTCCTTACTTAAAGTTATATATTAGCATCAAAATCTTTGTAAAATATATATTGATTTTTTTTTTCCGGTTTTTCGGTTGTTTTGTTTATAAAAGTTTATACCGTATTGAAACTTTGGTTTGGTTCGGTTTGGATATTTTTTGGTTTTCGAATTATCTAGTTTTGACATGTTTTCGAGTTATGTAGTTTTGATCGAAAACTACCGTCGGTTTATGTAGTGTACAATGTATAGTGGTTCAATATAACAATATTTATAAAGTGATAAAATATTAAAATTCATAGATTAAACAAGAAAAAGTTATTTTAATTATCTAATATAGAAGTGAGACTTGATGTAGAAGATAGGAAATATAAACCTTCTAATAGGGCTGGGCTTTTTGGGTATTCGGTTCGGTTCCGGGTAGGAACCATTCAGTTTCGGTTCTTCGGTTCCTAAATTCTAATACCCAATTGATACTTTTCTAATATTTGGTTCGGTTCCGGTTCGGTTCTTGTCGGTTCCGGGTCGGTTCGGTTCTATGTTAAAAGAACCGAAAATACCCGAAATACAAAAATATAAAAACACAAAAATTACCCGAAAAGAAACTATAATATCCGAAATAGTTTAAGACTAAATTACCCGTAAATACTGGAAAAAGAAATAAAATTTACCTTAAGAAAAATTAAAATACCTGAAATATATAATAGGTATATATATGGATATTCGGTTCTACCCATCGATTCTTAGTTCGGTTCCGTTTCTTAACCGATACACATGGTTATTTTGGGTGGAACCGAAACCGAAACCGGTAATTAGAGAAAATCAAAATCACTCTAAACGTAATTAATTCGAACAGAACAAAAAACAAAACATATATGGCTAAATCACCTTCTTCGCTTGTTTTTCCCATCATATTCCCTTGTGATACTAGCCTTAGGTAAGTTAACTCATCATATAGGGTATTTTGTAAAAAGTAGATTATTTCCTATCTTATAAAATAAGATAATAAAAATTTGTATATAAAAAAATATTAATATAAAAACACTTTTCTTCGCTTCACTTGTTCTCCCCCATCACATTCCTTGTGATCATTAACTTTAGATGTACATTTATGAGGGGCGAATTTAGGAGGTTGGTTGTAGTATGTCTAGTTATTCTTTATTAACTTAAGTATGTAACATCCATTTCCCGTATTTCTGACACACCATGCTAGTCTCTTTGTTCATTTGTAAAATTTAAATAAAAATTTTATATTTCATAAAATCTTATTAAAATAAAAATCAGATGTTTTTAATATTTTTGAAAATAACTTAAGAAATTCAACGTGAAGGATAAAAGGTCAAATCCCAAAAATAACATTATGAAGCTAGGTAAACTTGTGCGACTATTCAGATTCTTGAGCCGATCTAGAAAAATGGATAAAAAAAAAGTGGGTGATAAATAATTTGGTGGGAGGAGCTTTTTTTTGTGCACCGAAACATATGTTTTCTTCCTCTGAATCAATTTGTTAAAATATTTTTATCTATAGTTAGATCTAATTGTATATATATCCAATTAATTTTCATTAAAACAAAATCTTTCTGGTCAAGTAATTGAATTTACTATATTTGTCTTAATATGGTGTAGGTGGCTGAAATTCAGAAAATTTTCTGCCTTTTCCTAAACTCCATTAGAAAAGGCTTATTTATAAAGTTGTCGCTAGCGACACATCAAAATAAAGAATTTAAAATGTTTAAAAGTATCAAAATTTTAATCATATATAATAACTCAATTCATCAATGTTTCTTCTCCACCATAGGTTATTTTTGTGTGTGGTTCTACTATGTCGTTTCATTTAGATAACAAAAGTAGTTATAGTAAACTACATATTATAAATCGTTGAGTCATGAGATATTTAAGTTATTTGTCCAAATATGATGAAGTAGTTATTGTTGACCAACATTAATATCTTGTAGATAACATTTGATCACTGAACAATGACTTCAAACCTTCGAATATTAATTTCCATATTCATAAGTCCTTCCCATTAAATTCAAGTCAAATAACTTTTGTTCAATGGGTAAATAATTGTATTTCTAAAATTATCCATTTTTTTTATTTCTATAAATCTCCTTAGTTGACTCTTACTTTTTTAACCAAAAAGAAAAAGAAAAAAAAATATAACACATATGGCTAAGGCAGCTTCTTCCCTTGTTTTTCCTATCATATTCCTTGTGATGCTAGCCTTAGGTAAGTTTAACTCATCATAGATACTTTTTAAAAATATTATCTTATTTTATAAGATAATAAAAATTTAATTATATCACAAAAGTATCAATATAAAAACACTGTTACTCGCTTGTTCTCCCCATCACATTCCTTAGCTTTATCCGTATGTTTACGTATATGTTGAACCAATGAACCTAGTTTAGGTCAAACATAGGTTTGTGGGTTTTTCTCTGAAAGAAGTGTTTTATTCAATTAGGGTTTCCGAGTTAGATCACATGTCGATATAACTCAGAGAAAAGAGATGTTGTCAGATGATTTCTAGGTCTAATTCCTATGCCTATTTATAATAGAGTAAAAATGATCTTATTTAGATCTTTACATAAATATCTCCTAGATTTTAGGTAATTTTTCTGATTCTTCGATATTTTCTTTATCCTCTCTTACAATCTCGATATTCTTCGTTATCTTATTATTTCCTTCTGACGAGTTGGGTCTGATCCAAGTGGGCTTCTTGTCAGTTGCTAAATCCGGTATCAACAGTTAATCCTCCCCAGTTCGGCGAATCTCCAAGTTCGGCGGACGAATTTGAAAAGTGAAGTTCTCTTGGATCAAGGTGCATTTAATGTCATACTGTAGACTTATAAGACCTGAACTAAGACTGAACAAATTCTAAATTTTCGTTGTCTATGCACCTTTCACATAGAGATGAGGTAAACTCGGCTTGAGTTTAGTCCGGTAGATGAAGTAATTTTATGATAAAAGATGTGATAATCAAAATTAATTATAAATCTAAGTTAGATGAAACTTATCTCGATCTTCATTTTGAATCAAGTCACGAGGTTGAAGGTGGTTGAAGAAGACTCGGCTAGTGAGGATTATGACGTTGTTGATTAATGGTGAAAGGTGAAGAATCTGATTGGTATTGACTTTGTAGGAAACGGCAGTGACCCAGTGGTGCTTATGGTCGAAACCTTCTACCGATGAACGAGCCAACGTCACACGTGTTGTCGAATGTTGTTTGTTTTATTCTTCTTATTAATCTCGTCCATCTTTACTTGCACTGGAAGAAAACGTCTAAGAAAGAAAGTCAACTATTATACCTTTTCACTTTATTAATTTAAACTCAATGGTGTACCAAACCATAACCAATTACCAATGAACTCTAAGCATAAGGTTTCTAAGTATCTGTAAAACCTTTGAAGTAGAGAAATTGGTTTTCTTATTGATTTTAGTTACATCACTCTGTTTATATACGATACATAATGTACAATATCGAGGCCCATATACATCATAGACCAATACCCCCCTCCCGAGTGTGGACATCAATAACACCCAACTTGAATAAGAAATCATCAAATTCCCGCTTGCCAAGAGCCTTTGTCATTATGTCGGCAAGCTGTGAGGCCGAGGAAATGTGTTTGGTGGCAATCGTTCCACGATTGATCTCATCCCGGATAAAATGACAGTCTAAGCCAACGTGCTTTGTGCGGGTATGGAAAACGGGATTAGCGGCAAGGCTAATCATCGATAAACTGCCGGAGTATAAGACTATAGGTGCAGTGCCATCAATTCCCAAGGCTGCTAGAAGGTCACAGAGCCATAGCAACTCGCAAACGGTATCCGCCATTGCTCGATATTCAGCTTCGGCGGAGGATCAAGATACCACATCGTGTTTCCGAGTCTTCCAAGAAATAGGAGACCCTTCTAACTGTATAAACCAGCCGGTTACATAACGTCTTGTGAGAGGACAAGCGCCCCAATCTGCATCACACCATGCGGATACAACCAAAGGAGTTCATGCGCGAAATAATATACCTTGGCCTGGCCGATATTTGATGTATTTTACAACGCGAAGTGCTGCGTTCAAGTGAGCTTCGTTCGATGCAGACATAAATTAAGAGAGAAGATGAATGTTGTAGGAGAGTTCTGGTCTGGTAACACTCAGATAAATCAAACGTCCAATGAGTCGACGATATCGCGAAGGGTCCTTCATAGTGTGACCGGTAGCTAAAGCAAGTTTCTGGTTTTGTTCCAAAAGAAAATGAAGAGGTTTGACAGCAGCAAGTCCCATTTCCTCATAATTTCCAATGCATATTTTGTTTGACCGAGATAAATACCGGTTGGGTTTCGAAGTACCTCGATGCCAAGGAAATATTGAAGAATGCCAAGGTCTTTCATATGAAAGCACGAACTGAGATATGACTTGAACTTGGTGATTGCATTGGTGGAGTTTCCAGTGAAGATCAAATCATCTACATAAACAAGCTCATGTAAACGAGTAGAGTTTGCTTTGTAAGTGAAAAGTGAGAAATCCGAATGATTTCGAGCAAAACCAAAGTGCGTAAGTGCTGATGAAAGCTTGGCAAACCAGCAGCGCGGAGCTTGGTGGAGGCCATAGAGAGATTTCCGTAGATGACAGACCTTTGCGTTATCATTGGTGCGAAAACCAGGAGGAAATTGCATGTATACTTCTTCCTGTAAATCACCATGGAGGAAGGCATTGTGAACGTCCATTTGATGGACTTCCCAATCAAGAGACGCAACTTGTTGGAGAAACATGCGAACAATGACCATCTTCGCAACCGGAGCAAAGATATCAGTAAAATCAACACCTTCAATTTGATGATTGCCGAGAACGACAAGACGAACCTTATGTCGTTCGAAAGAGCCATCATCTTTGAGCTTAACTCTGTAAATCCATTTACAACCAAGAGCATGTTTTCCCCGAGGTAAAGTCTCGACCATCCAAGTAGGATTCTGTTCAAGTGAACTGATTTCGTCAGACATGGCTTGGCGCCAATGATCATGAACTACCGCATCTTTGAAATGACGTGGTTCAATGTTCATTGAAGTAGCTATAACATAGGCATTATAATTAGGAGAGAACCTGACATTAGCAGTGAATGTAGAAGTTGGAACCGTATTTGAAGATAAAGAAGCTTGATATAAAATGTGTGAAACATAATCATCGAGCTTAGTTGGAGCTTTACGGACACGTGTGCTTCGGCGAGGAGGTTCAGTAGCCTGTACTGAGGAGTTATTCGTTGCAGCTGCAGGGTCTGGTGGCAAAATAACCATAGGTGAAGAAGGCACAGAGACGTTGGGAATTATCTCAGGTGCTAGAGGAGATTCAAGGTCTGTAGGTGCAGGTTCAGATTCGCTTAAGTCTGTTGGTGTAAAAGAAGCATGTGGCATGATGATAGCTTCATCTGAATCATAGTGAATAGGTGCAGATGTAGCACCTGTAACAGAAGGAGGGGACAAAGTGTTAACAGCGAATGGGAAAGTAGTCTCAAGAAAGATCACATCGCGAGATACAGAGATTTTTTGCGTTTCAAGATCGTAAATCCTCCAGCCTTTCTGAGCGAAGGGATAACAAATAAAGACTGATTTATGACTCCTTGTTTCAAATTTGTTTCCTCTGTGACGCTGGTTATGTACATAACAAGCGCAACCAAAAATGCGAAGATGAGATGTCAGAGGTGCACGGTTGTAGAGCGTTTCAAATGGTGTTTTACCATTCAACAACTTAGTCGGAGTACAGTTACTCAAGTAACCGGCAGTAAGAGCGAAATAGCTCCAAAATTTAGTTGGTAAGGAAGCTTGAAACTGCAATGCCCGAGCCACGTTAAGTATGTGACGATGCTTCCTTTCAACTCGATCATTTTGTTGAGGAGTTCTGACACAAGAGGTCTCATGTATAATGCCTTGCTCAGTGAAGAAAGTCTTTAACATAAAAACTCAAAACTGTTGTCACTTTGGATTTTTTTTACTTGTGTTGAGAACTGTCTTGAGACCAAAGCGATGAAGTTTTTAAGATGTTTAGGGGCTGTTTGTTTGGATGGTAGAAGATATATCCAAACGGCCCGAGAATAATCATCTAAAATTGTAAGAAAATAACGGGAGCCACATAAAGCGGTAGTTCGATACGGACCCCATAAATCGCAATGAACCAATTGAAAAATAGAACTTGTCTTAGAAGTACTAAGAGGAAAAGACTCTCGATTTTTCTTAGCACGAATCCAAATGTCACATTGCTTGGAATCAAAAGAACGTTTTTGAAAATCTGAAAATTGCAACAATTCTAAGGCTGTAGAAGAAGCATGACCATATCGGTTGTGCCATAGAGCAGATGAATTTTGCACTGGAATCGTAACAGTTGCTGCAGTCTCCACATGCCGTAGAAAATAAAGCCCTTGTGATTGTTTACCCACTCCAATCAGCATCACAGTAATGCGATCCTGGATCACACAAAGTTGATCAGGAAACTGAACTAAGCAACCACTATCTCTAGTAAGTTGTGAAATAGAGACTAAGTGACATTGAAGGCTAACAAAAAAATACACATTCTGTAAGTGTAAAGAAGAACCGAGAGAAACAAATCCATGTTTTGTTGAAGTAGTAAAACTTCCATTAGGAAGTCAAATCATAACAGGAGGCATATCCATGACATTATGAAAGAAGTCAATGGAGCCCGTCATGTGATTTGACACTCTGGAATCAAAGATTCAAGATTCAAGTAGGTATGTACCTGAGAGCTTGTCGGTTGAAGAAGATGGGCGCTCATCCAAAAACTGAACCAGACTTTGCCATTAAGCATTAGTTAATCCGCTAAAGCCATGGGTATTTGCAGTAGGTGGAGCTGAAGCCGAAGAAAACGAAGGTGACATGTGTGAAACAGCAGCAAGGTGATTGGCATGAGCACGCTGAGGCGGGCGATTGTTCAAAACAGAGACAGAACTGTTACGGGAGCCAGACGAGGAGTTCTTATTACCAAATTTGTCTTCATACCATGGTGGATAACCGATTAATCGAAAACAATTTTCAGAGGTATGGTCTTGTTTGCCGCAATTAGAATAGAGAACAGAACCATACCTATGTTTTTGAAAAACAACAGGTGGGTTAGTTGTTTGAACAACGAAACTGATGCCTTCAGATTTGTCTTCTTGAAGACGACCCATATACTTGGATTCCTCATCGTGAATAAGAAGGTTGTATGCATCTTCGAAAGAAGAAAAAGGAATCCGAGATAGAAGTGCCGATTTGACAGGACCGTAAACGGTTTCATCGAGGCCCATAAGGAATTGGTGGAGTTTATCCTCCTGATAGGTTAAGAATTCAATCCTAAAACTAATACTGCAGAGAACAGTTCAAATAAGTATAGCAAAGGTATCGAATCCACAAAGACCAGAAAGTTGCACGTTCAGTTGTAAGTTCGAATTTAGCTAAAGTGAGACTAATAAATTGTGATATGAATCAAAACGGTGATTTAAAACGGTTTAAAACTTATAATTGTAGGTATTTTGGTTTAAAGTCAAGCTAACATGCAAGATTTAGATTGAAAATAGTTCTCAACATGAAAAATGAATAAAGTATAATCTCCTCTCGGAGTATTAAACCCTATGCTCGGATTGCCAGAGAAAACTCTCGCCGTCTTTAAAACAATTCGATCATGCATTAAAATCAGATTCAATTGTTCATAAGCATTTAAAACAATACTCTCACAAGTAAAAACACTTATTCATCTAAATTAGGTCAGGTTTCTAAATAAAATCTCTTTGTATTTATCAACCTATAATCATGAACTAGGTGATCAATCTAATTCAAGCATTGAGAACAAATTTAGACTAAGAGCCTAACAAATTCAATCCTACAAAGTTAAACCTAACATTCAAACCTGGTTTCCCTAGGAAACCCTAAAACCTAACTAGTGAACTACTCAGACATTGCAAAACAAAAACAATACAAAATCAGAGAAGCACACATAACTAAAATAAAAATAGATATAAAATAGGGTTCAAAAATCTTCTCCACAAAGGTTCAAGAATTCTTCTCCCAGTAATGCTCTCAGAAATAAAATAAAGCTTTTCACATAATAAACCTAAGCCATAAGACTTTTATAGTTTAAAAGAAATAAAATAAAAATAGTAAATATTGATAAGTTTTGAGAACACATGTGCAAAATATGGAAAATCTCCAAATTTCTCGCAGGAGGCTGAATTGATCGGTCTAGGGCTGGATTGATCGGTCTGGGTGCTCCGGGTCGGTCTGGATCGATCGGTCCAGCCTTGGACCAATAGTTCGGTGTTTTCTGATTTTTCCAGGGAGTTTGGACAGATCGTTCCAGCTTGGACCGATCGGTTTGGCTTGCACCTGCTTCATCTGTGAGGCAGCTTGACCAGTCTTCAGTAAAATAACCATAACCTTTGATTGCACCAATGGATCGACTTCAAACCAATTCCATATGAAAGCTAACTCACGTGGCTATCTTGTGGCCAAATTTCAGCTTCATCCATCGGTGAGAACATCTTCAAACGTTGGAAAGATTCTGAACTTTCTACCGGATTCTGCACCTAAATATGCCAATTTGCATCCAAAACGTCCCGAACACCTAGAAACCTGTAAAACATACCAATTTTGCAGAGAAAATCTCGAATAACGTTAAATAGAAAGCATAAATGCTTACAATAAAGCGTTAAAACCGAGTAATATCAAGTCCCCCAGACTTAGATCTTTGCTTGTCCTCAAGTAAAGCAAGACCAAATCTGGTGAAGAGGTTTGAAAAGGACCACACAAAAACTCACAAAATCTCAGAAACCATAAGTATAGTTCCAAAATTCAAAAGACACCAATCTCAAACAACTACCTTGATAGAATTATTTACCACCACTTAAAGTAAAAACCATTTCCTACTCTAAATTCCAGATCAATCAAGTATCAAATCATATCAACCAGCTCTTTAAATTCAATTAAGTTCAGATACATGCATTCTCACCTATGGTATATCAATCAAATTCCTCATGTATCTTTTCTATCGAAATGCCCATACCAAACAGAGCATCAACCGACTTTCGGTCTTGATCCTTTTTCTCCCTTTCTCACTTCTTTTAATTTCTTTTTATAAATATTCGCAATTTTCTGCGTTTTGTTTTTTTTATTCTTTTCATGTTCGCACTTTTCTGCGTTTTCATGATTCTAACT
>OVBE01010063.1:0-15371 GCA_900406425.1 Iberis pinnata
AATTTGGCTCGGTACTTTCGCTACTGCTGAGATGGCTGCTCGTGCTCATGATGTCGCTGCTATAGCTCTTCGTGGACGATCCGCTTGTCTCAATTTCGCCGACTCCGCTTGGCGGTTACGAATCCCGAAATCAACAAACGCCAAGGATATACAAAAGGCGGCGGCTGAAGCAGCGGTGGCTTTTGAGCATGAGATGAGTTGTGATACGACGACGTCGGATCAAGATCTTGACCTGACGGAGACGATTGTGGAGGCTATAGTAAATTTGGAAGAGACCGATGCGTTTTATATGGACGATGATTCGATGTTTGCTAATATGGCGGAAGGTATGCTTTTGCCGCTACCGTTCATACAATGGAACCATGTCGAAGAAGATGCTGACGTGTCACTTTGGAGTTATTAATCTCTAAATATCAGTCTTCATTTCCATTTTTGGGTGCTGTTATTTGATAATTTTTTTATTCGTTTTTTGTTTGATAATTTTTTATTGGTTTTTTTGTCAACTTTTTGTTGTTTATAATTTTACATTTTAGGATTCCACCTATTTTTATAATGGATCCTTTACTCTTTCTCTTTTTTTTTTGTATGGGAAATGAGTCTAATTATTCGATAAGGCTTTTTTTGTCAAATGTAAAGTCTCCTTATAAAAAAGCAATAACAATACAAAAAGTGTCGGATTTTGTGTTGTTGTAAATATGTGGATAATACTGTAAATTAATAAAAAAAGTTGTAGATAATAATGCAAATAACAAAAGTTCTAGATATTTCTTTGAATAGCAAAATATCGGTGTAAATTCGGTAGGTGATACAAATAAACAGACGTGGGTTCACATTGAATCAATAACCCAAACGATTTTCATTTGTCATTTTCCTTTACGACAGTTTTTAGAAGGAAACTGAAACTTCAACAACCAATTAAAATAGTGATAAAAATTTAGATCATGAGGCTTTGTGGTCTACTGGTTTATTATTATTATTTTTTTTTTAATTTTTTTTTTTGAGATGTACTATATTCAAACTTTCTAGAAGAAAGAATATTAGAAGAATTCTTTGAAATATCATAAAAAATGTTCAAATTCCAAAATTAACATACACTCTTAAAAGTTTTAAAAATATCACTCACTCTAGTGTTCCAAAATATACCACAAACATAACAAATAAATTTTAAGTGTTTAAAATTTAAAATTTTGGATTTGGGTTCACTAAATAGAGTTTAGGGTTTAGTTTTGAAGGTGGGAAAGGTTTGGTTTTGAGATTTTAGAATTTAAATTTGAAGTTTTAAAACTATTTCAAAGTTTGTGGTATTTTTAGAACAAAAACAATTTTGTGGTATTTTTTAAAAAATGTGATATTTTGAAACTTTTGGAAATGTGTGGTATTTTGGAATAAATTTAGTTTTTGTGGTATTTTTAAAAATATCCCTAAAATATTATTTAAATTAATGGTAATAGTCGAGTACGAAAATTAACGATTTTAAGTTTTTTGACGTGAAATTCGAGGATTTTTCAAAAGTATCAATTTTTTGATTGGTTTTAAATATACTATATTTTCATTTATTCTAAATTATCATACAAATGTTTTATTCTAAAATTATTACACATTTAAAATGACTTTAAACGGTAAATTTAAATTTTAAAGCCCAAAACTAAACTCAAACTTTTTCAAATAAATAACTGAGTGAGAAACTCTCGATTTAGTAAAAAGAATTATATAATATAAACCTTTGGGTGAGTTCCGCTATTTGGGTTCGAATCCCGGCCACCGTCAATTAACATGAGGTGAATTTGGCGGTCCTCCTGGATACCTTTGGCGATTACGGAGGCTTTGGGCCTAGTCGGAGTCCTTCGGGGTTCCGGATACCAGGGTCATCAAAAAAAAGAATTATCTAATATATAAAAAGTTCAAAATTAATTATTTTATTTATTTATTAAAAATAATATATATATAATATATATATTAGACGTTAACAAAAATACTTAACATTTAAAAATGAGAAAAGTGTCATTTAAATATAGAATTTTATAAAAATGTTGAAAAATACTAAATTTTTCTCTCACTTTAAAAATTACTCAAATTTTGTGTTGTCTTTCATTTTTTTGTCACATTGTTAATTTTCATTTAAATACCAAAATTTTGTTGACTTTCCCAATTGAGGGTCGACTAATAATTAAAGAAAATTCGGTATCTAAATGAAAATGAACAAAAAACTGAATAGTTTTGAAAGAAAAATAGAATATTTTTTGAAAGTTATGAAAGGGACATAAATATCTGAAGCAAAGATATGAAGACGGTGTCGTTTGAAAAGAAAATGATGAGGGAATAAAGCGGGCTAACTAGAACAGGAAAGGTTGTGGCGCTAACAAAAAAATGAAGTTTTCGAGTACAAGGAAAAAGAAACTTATGAAGAATTGGAAAGAGATGTTTAGGGTTAGAATATTATTTAAGGGCTCAAAAGTGAAGAGAAAGATTAACACTTTTGCGCCACAAAGTTTTGTAGGGTAAAAGGTGGGGGGGGGGAGTTGTGAGTTTGTTCAAGAGATTCTTAGATCTTGTGAAAAAGAACAAAACGGGTTGGGGTAGGTTTTAAGCTAATAAGTGTTGAATCTAGGATCATCGATCTAAAGATTTGAGTTCGTATTCGATAAAGAGATGTTACAATTTGACAGTGAGAGGCGCGCCGACAATCTCGACGCGCTTAATGATTCTTTACACAAAAGTTTAGTTCGTTGAAGTAGTTCCAAGGAAAAGCTAAGGTCGTCGAAATGTTATGAATAGTGAGATCAGGTCGTCGTTCAGAGGTCTGACTTCTCTCTAAAGATTTCTCTCTCTATTTTCCCACCCTCTTTTGCTTCGGGGTTGCTCTCTATTTATACTTGTTTCGTCATCATTGCGGGTGGTTAGCTAGGCGCCCTGTTCATCCGGCGGTTTAGCTCGTAGGTCACTATTCGCCGCGCTAGGAAGAGGCTAGGTATACTGTTATGTCAACGATGCCACGCGCCTCGGCGAGTCTGCGAGATGGGCCTTCACCTCATCGTCCTCGTTCGTGGGCCTGGTCTTTGTTGGGCCTGGGGAGTTTGGGCCTATATCCTACAATAAGTCCCCCCCCCAGTTCGGCGAGACCAACATGTATGCGGGTCGGCAGATATAATGTGTCTTTTAGGTCCAATCTCACCAGGTCGCGCCTTCATCTACCTCGACATTATCCAGGGGAAGTGTGCGAAGAAGAGCTGGCACTCCCAACGGTCGGCGCTAGAATCGAAGACGTTTGGCTTCATGGGGAAGTTTCTCTCTTCCGATCACTTGTCTTTTTGCCGGTTCGTCTTTCGGTAACTCCTTTGATTGCTTCTTCGTCTCTTGGTCAGGCTTGACCGGGATGCTTCGTCTTCCGGTCAGGCTTGACCGGGACGCTTCGTCTTCCGGTCAGGCTTGACCGGGACGCTTCGTCTTCCGGTCATTTCTCTATATATACCCATTTGCTTCTTCTTCATTTTCACTTCGCATTTCTGACTAAGGTACTTTCTTTGCTCTCCCTTCTCTCTACTCTCTCTCTAGTTTTCTTTAGTATCTCCTGAGTCGACGCAATGGGATGCGATCTTATGAATCTGGACATTGGTAGTGGTATGAGTGCGTCTGAAGAGGCATCGTCGAGCCAGCGTACCGAATCTTCTGCGGGTGAGTCGGTTCGTCAATCCGACCCTATGACTAGTACTTCGTTAGATGAAGTCGAAGTCGTAGAATCCACGAAAGATTCGTCAGAGCGGCGGACTGGGGTTGCTAGTAGGAGGTCTTCTCCCATTGATTATATCGACACAGTTCCGTTGTTGATAAGAAAAGAGTCGTGAGGCAATGTCGCGCAGGACGACCCAATGGACATGATTCCCTTAACCGTCAGAACGAAAGTGCTTGCGGGGAGACGTGCCGAGGCGCGACCTTCTCGGCTTTCGAAAAGAATCCCTCCGAATAGTGGTGCGACACGAAGTACCACAACACCTGCTCTGGAATCGTTCGTTCCTCGGTCGGAGGGGGATGGTTCGTGTTCTCTTCCACCTTCAAACATCGATGACATGACCGGGGTTGTGACTTCGATTATGACCAAAGCGCGCCTCCGGAAGATGTCGATCAAGTGCGACTTTACCGACCCGAACCTCGTATTCCAGGTTTCAAGCCCGAGGGAGAGACCGTGGGATCCTCCGCAAGGTTACTTCGCCGTTTTTTGAAGATTACTTCACTTGTGTTCGTCTACGGTTCCCGATTCCAAAGGTCTTCGTTTTCTACTGCGCGAAGCGGCGAATAAGTATTTTGCAGAATACAGTTGTGTCTATTCTCACTCTGGTGGGGATGCTAGTTCTAGGGGCCGAGGTTGGCGTTGACGTTTGTAGAGCATTCTTTGCTGATGCGACGCGGTTCTCTGCTAGTACGAGGGTAGTGGACAAGGTTCGTTGTCCGACGGGAATTTTTTACGTGTCGTGGAAGAACCAATATAGAGTCTTCGGTGGGGTACCAAGGAAGATATGGGATTGGCATCGCCGATGGTTCTTCGTGAAGGTCAACGACGCGTTTGTTCCGTCGTGTGCCTACAATTATTCCATGAAATGGAATATGCGTGTTGGTAGAGCTTCATGTTGCCTTCGTGTTTTCCTTAGTTCGTACTGATGTGTTCGTCTTTTGTTTGCAGATCGTCCTTTGCCTATCAAGAAGTATTCCCCTGGTTTCTTCGACAACATCAGGAAGATACAAGCCCTGGGATTGACGCTGTGGGCAAATATTACTTGAGAGAATATCAACGAGCGTCGATCTATCTTTGCCAGAGGTGCGTTTTGTTGCTGCGTTCGTTGATATCTTTGTTTAGAGTTGTCGCTAACTCATTTGTTCTTTCTTTTCAGTCGATTGGGATTGTTGTCCGGTATCTCGCATAACCCAAATGTCATCATCATTTGTCGAGGAGCTGCGGGTTGCGACCTTGAGGAGGCAAGCTGAAGCTGCGGCCAAGTTGTTGGGAACAGTGGTGGTTCCTAAGGAAACTGAAGATGCCGATAACGTAGAGGATGAGGTCGCGGTGGAAAAGGAGAAGCCTGATGAGGCGGCTTCCGCGGCCGCCTTGTCTGAGAAGGCAGCTGGGAAGAGGGTTCTCCAAGCTTCACCTAAGAGGAAGTGGACTGCGGCTGACGAGGTGAGAACGCAGAAGAGAGCCTTCAACGCGACACTGATAATCAACAAGCAAACTGATGCTCCTCCGCTGAGGGAGGCACCAAGCGAGCCACTCCCTGTTGCAAATATCGAGACCGTCATCGACGAGCCTAGGACAGAAGAACATTCAATCATTCAGGTTGACACGCATGGGTGTCAAGAGTCTGGGGACGTGAGCGAGGAGAGTGGCTTTGGAAATACAGACGACGAGGTTTCAGCTCATGGTGGATCGCGATGTCTGGAACGAGATATTCGACGATTTCATAAAGCACGGGGATCCTGACGCTTGCGGGGAGCTCGTCAGCCAACCGATCCCTTTTGCTGCTCCTGATCAGTCGTCTACGCAAGATAGGTTGAACGAGATATTCGATGATTTCTCCTCGTCTTACATTAGGGTAAGTTTTCTTGTAAGGCTATTTGTTCGTCGACTTGTACTAATTTGTGTTGTTTGCGCAGACTGGGCAAATGGCGAACCACATGTTCAGCTGGTTTAGGGCGAAGGTGCCACTGGCTCGTGAGGCCGCTATAGCTGCTCGTGAGAATGCGGATAAGTATATCGCGTTGTATCAGGGTGAGAAGGAGACGTCAAGATGTTGGTCATAGTTGGCAAGACGCTTGAGGTGCAAGCGGCCGATGCGTATGCAATGGATGAGAGAGCTACTGCGACCATGAAAGCTGCCGAGGCAGAATGCGAGGCCTTGAAGGTCGATAGGGATGGCTTCGCTGTGCGCAATGAGGGGCTGGAGCGCGAAGTGAAAAGGCTTAGCAAGGAGAATCAAATGCTCGCCACCCGATACGATGATGCGAATGAGGAGAGATCACATGTGATAAGGAAACACGAGGTTCTGCTTAGGTAGGCCGTTGCGAAGGCTGAGGAGTCTTGGATCGCGTCCGCTGATGTGCAATTAGGGAAGATTCGTAAACATCTAGATGGATTGCATGAGGCTCGTCCGCTCGATGAGGCCATCGCCTGTTATACGAAGGCAGGCAAGCTGGTGATCGGCTTTGGTGGCATGATCCCTGACTTCCTTCGCGAGTCTCTCGCATAGCAGCTTAAGGAGAAAGAGGAGGCCAAGAAACTGATCGAGGTAGTCGACCTTTCTTTTGAAGACCTTGCTTGTCCGTTATGGCGGCCAGACGAAGCTGTGCCAACAGTCGATGATCAAGGTTCGTCGATTCAGCCTGCTAGGGCGAACGACGAGGTTACAAATGCTGGTGGTGCGGATGAGGATGTCGTTTAGTGCTGCTGTTTAAGCCTTGAATGGTATTTTTAGATTTCCACTTGTTGCGCATTTTGTCTCGTTTATATGGGTGCGAGGCTGTGTTAGCCTCGACTTATGTTTGCGTTCCAGTTCGTCGATGATCTGGCGAGTCTGGGCTCGACTTATTGGGTGATCATCGCTTGCTGGAACATGCGAGTTTATAGCTCGGCTTTTCGGGTGCAAGTGTTATTTCATAATGGTTCCTTATTCCCATAGTGATCGTTTAGCTAGAACGTCACTACGAGTAGGAGGCTCGACTTTTGTAGTTTTACGAGGGTTATCTCGGCGAGGCTAGTTCGGCTTTTGTTTGTTTATACTTTTACGAGGGTTGCCTCGACGAGACTAGGCTTGGATTTTGATTTGCGCGAAGTCTGATATGAACTGGAGTTGTTATAAACGAAGGGTAATGAGGGCGTGTATTCGCCCCCCCCCCCAAATGATTAACGATAATTGAGATTTAAAAAGTTTTTTTTATCATAGCTGGACCCTTATTTCGGGCTGCCTACGTACCCATTATAGAGGGATCAAGCTATCCGTAGTTCATGGTGCGGTCATACATGAGATTGTAGTGGTAGAGTTTGAGGTGATGTGCGTTCCAGGAGTGCGGCTGCATCGTCCCATTTAAGTCGGCCAGCTGGTAGACGCTTGGTTTGACGATTTTGGTTATTTTGTAGGGCCCTTCCCATCTGACGCCAAGCTTGCCTGCCCTATACTCCTTCGTGTTGTCGAAGACGTGGCGTAAGACCAGGTTTCCTTCGTCGAAACGCTGGACATGCACATTTTTTTTGTAATAGCGGCTGTTGGTAATTCTGAATGCGCAAGAGAGCTTTGTCGCGGTTATCATCTGCTTTGTCAAAATGGCCGTGCAGCATTGTGTCGTTTGTGTCGGCGATCTCCGGTAATTTCAGTCTTCTGAGGCTATATACATTGACCTATGAAGGGACCATGGCTTCGATGCCGTGAGCGAGAGTGAACGGGGTTTGATTTGTCGCCCTTCTAGGTGTTGTTCGGTGAGACCAAAGTACCCCATCCAGCTCGTCGGCCCAAAGGCCTTTCTTCTTCTCTAGCCGCCTTTTTAAACTGTCCACGATGGTTTTGTTGGTTGTTTTGGCTTTGTCATTCCCTTGTGGGTATCAGGGCGTCGAGTGGCTGAGACGAATCCTCCATTTTGCGCAGAAATCTTCGAACTGATGCGAACAGAACTGAGTCCTGTTGTCCGTGACGATCTCGTAGAGCAGTCCGTGCTTGCATATGATATACTTCCAGACGGATTTTTGCACTTGGGTGTCATGTATCTCGGCGTAGATTTTGGCCTCAACCCATTTGGTGAAGTAGTTTGTCATGACGAGGAGATGTTGAGTTACGATAAGGGCATTGGTCCGACGATGTCCATCGCCCATCGCATGAAGGGGTATGGAGATGTTGAGTTACGCAGGAGCTCTGTCGGTTAGTGGATATTGGGGGCGTGTTGTTGGCACTGTTCGTACTTTAGGGCGTACTTGTGGAAATCTGCGATCATGGTGGGACAAAAGGGGCCATGCTTCTTGATCTTTAGTGCCAGGACGCGTCCGTTGGAGTGATTACCTCCCGATCCGTCATGCGTTTCACTGATAATGCGCTCCGTTTCTTCGAGGCTGGGGCAGGTGAGCAGGATGCCCGTTGATTCGCGTCATAGTAAGTGTCCGTCCAACATTATGTAGTGAGCAGCCTTCGCTTTTAGTTGCTTTGCAGCCCATTTATCTTCAAGTTTTTTTCCGTCAGCTATATACATCTTGATTTCGTCGCGCTAGTCGCAATCAGGGATTTGTGGGCGGCTCCGAATTCGACGTCGTCTTCTGCGATGTCGTGATCCTCGATGAAGTGGACGAAGTCTGAGCTTATGTTGGGTTTCTTGATCTCTTCGACCGGGATGGTGCAGCGTAGGCTCAAATCGCTAGCCGAAGCTATCGTTGCTAGCGCGTCTGCAATTTTGTTCTTGTTTCTTGGGATCTTGACAATCTCGAAGTATTCTAGCTCCCATGCTAAGTGTTGGACTACGCGAAGATATGCGTCTATCCTTTCGCTTTTAGTCTCGTAATCCCCTCAGAATTGGCTCGCGACGAGCTGTGAGTCGCAGAATGCTCGTATCTGGGTCGCTCCGATGCCCTTAGACAGTTTGAGTCCCGCTATGATCGCTTCATACTCTGCTTCGTTATTAGACGCATTAAATCCGAGACAAAAAGACAATTCTAGTATCTCACCTTCTGGAGACTCTAGGCGTATCCCAACTCCCGATCCTCCTGAACAAGAGGATCCGTCGATGTGCAACATCCATATTCGGGGAGCCTCGACGCCTTCGATCAATTCTGGTGGTAGCTCGGTGATAAAATCTGCGAGTACTTGGGATTTCACGCTTGTTCTTCCCCGGAAATCGATATCACATTCGCTTAGCTCGATGACCCACTTCGCCATGCATCCTGATTGGCTTGGGCTATGGAGGATGGCGCGTAGGGGTTGGGCTGTCAGGACTGCGATGGTGTGTGAGTGGAAATATGGCCGTAGTTTGCGTGCCGTGATGACGACGGCGTAGGCCAATTTTTCTAAGGTAAGGTAGCGAACTTCTGCGCCGTCGAGGGTTTTGCTGGTGTAGAATATCAGTCCCTGTTCGCCGCAGTCCTCTCTGACGAGCACACTACTAACCGCCGTCATGGATATTGATATGTAAAGGTAGAGCGTTTCTCTGTCTTCGGGCTTGGCAATATGGGCGGCGCTGAAAGGTATTCTTTCAGTTCCTTGAATGCTTGCTCGCACTTGTCGTTCCAGTCGAACCTCTTATTGCCGTGTAACAATTGATAGAATGGAAGGCATCTGTCGGTCTATCTGGAGATGAATCTGTTGAGTGTTGTCGCTCATCCCGTTAGCCATTGTACTTCTCTCGTGCTTTTCGGTGAAGACAAGTCGATTAGTGCCCTAATTTTCTTTGAGTTTTCCTCTATTCCTCTTTGGGTGATGATGTACCCGAGGAATTCGTCGGAGATGACGCTGAATGTACACTTGGTTGGATTGAGAGTCATTCCATACTTGTTGAGGATTGCAAAGTAGGAGCGTATGTGCTCGATATGGTCCGTCTTGGATAAGGACTTGACACGCATATCGTCGATATATACCTCCATCGACGCTCCCAATAAATAAGCAAACATTTTGTTTACCAGCCTTTGATAGGTCGCGCCAGCGTTCTTTAATCCGAATGGCATGATGCGGTAGAAATATGTCCCTTTGTCTATTATGACGGCCGTTTTTTCTCTGTCATCGGGGTGCATGGCTATCTGGTTGTAGCCTGAGAAGGTGTCCATAAATGAAAGGAGTTTGTTCCCCGCGGTCGCTTTGACGAGATGGTCTATGTGTGGCAGTGGGTAGCTGTCTTTCGGACAAGCCTTGTTCAGGTCGGTGAAATCGACGCAGACCCGCTATTTTCCGTTCTTCTTTTTAACCACGACTGAGTTAGCCAGCCATTCGGGATATTTGACTTCAGTAATGGAATCGGTGCGTAGAAGTTTTTCTACTTCGTCGTTCACCGCTTGCGCTCGTTCCGGTCCCAGTTTTCGGCGCTTCTGTTTGATTGGTTTGAACGTCAGGTTGACGTTAAGCTCGTGACAAGTTATGCTAGGGTTGATGCCTGTCATGAGTTCGATCGACCAGGCAAATGAGCCAAAATTTTCTTTGAGGAAGTCGATCAGTTTAACTCTAATTGCTTCGTCGAGTTTGTGGCCGACTCCTACGCAGCGGTCTGGGCTCAGTCCGCCAATGTTCACTTGGTCGATGGTTTCGCAGTGGGGGTCCTCGCGCTCTTTTGGGATGTCCGGTCTTTCGACGCGCCCCAATCGTAATTGCTATAGCTCGCTGCTCTTACGGGCCTTGTGTTCAGCGATGAAACATGTTCTCGCGGCTTGCTGGTTGCTCTGAAGGGTCGCTGTTCCTCTCGTCGTTGGGATTTTGACGCACTGATGGAAGATTGAGACCGCGACTTTAGTTGCTGCGAGCCATGGGGTCTTTAAGATCGCGTTGAAGATTGGGTGCTCATCAACCACCTGGAACTTCATCGTGGTAATGCTTCCTCCGACCCGAATCAGGAGTTTCATGGTCCCGACAGTTTCTACCGAGTCCCCGCTAAAGCCGGTAAGTGATTGCGTCTTCTTCTTGATAACTTCTTCTCCGATCTCCATTTTCTGGAGAGTGCTCTTGAAAATTATGTCGACAGAGCTCTCGGTGTCAACGAGGATCCGGGTTACTTCGGAATCACTGATGATTAGCTCGACGAGGATGAAGTCCTTTTGCACGCCGTCGAGCCTGATTAGACCGTCGACGGTGAATCGGATCGGTTCATGCCTCGTTTGCTTGTTGATTTTTGCACCCATCGTGTTTAGGAACAAATGATTCAGCTTTGCTATAGTTCGGATGATGTCACCGCGCCGTTCAAGTCCGCCTAAACTGACGTTTATGCGACGTTGTGGCGGTGGGATGTCTTCCTCTCTTTCGTTGTTATTATATTAGCACGGCGGGGCCATATCCTCGTCGACTGGCTGCCTCTGCTGCCTACCCCCTCCTTCATGATCTTGATTTGGGGGCAGTTTTAGGAGCGCTCTCTGTTAATGCGGGGCGGAAATTGGGTGGGTCGTCTTTGTCCGTCGCGCCCTCTATTTTCTTGGTACCTTTGAGGAGTGTATCTTTCAAGTGAGGGCAGTTGGCTATGATGTTCCCCTGTTGATTATGGAATTCACGGTACGCGTTTTTATCGTCGTCTCGCTTCTGATATATCGGTGGCTTGTGTTCCTCCACGAGGTAGTTCGTGTTTCGCTTTCCCCTGTCTTGTTTTGCTTGGTTTTCGTAGAATTATCGGGGTTCGACTTGTTCCTCTTTTTCTTTCCCGTGGTTAGCCTTGGTATGCTTCCGAGACATCGCCGCCCTCTCTTCCTCCATCTCTATGAATTGGTTAGCCCTATGCAGGGAGTCTTCCGGTGTTTGGGGTTGATTCAGCAACAGCTCCTCGCGGAACCTCGACTCGTACCACAAGGCGTTCCTCAATGCGGCGACCGCGGCTTCGTCTGAGATTGCCACCTTTGAGACCAATTCCTTGTATTGTTCCCGAACACCCTTAGAGACTCACGTGGGCCCTAGCTTAATGACCACAGGTCGGCGGTTGAAGTCTTTTTCTCCATGAACATGGAGTAGTGTTTGACAAAGGCCATCGACAGCTATTGAAAGTTGTCGATTAACATGGCTTCGAGGTGGGAGAACCATAATAGGGCGGCTCCGCCCAAATGCTCGACGAACAGCTAATAGAGTCCAACGTCTCTTTCTTCGTCGGTGAATTGGGCGCGTCCCATCGCAATGGTGAAAGCGGTCATGTAGTACGTCGGGTCTGCGTTACCTTCAAACGTCTGGAATTTTATCTTCGCAGTGTGCTTGACTTTGGTCTCAGTGATCCTCCTGGTGAATGGGGTTTATTGCGTTTCTTCGACGACTCATTCGATTTATGGGGCTGAGCTCGTCGCTCTTTGGACCAGCGAGCTCATTTCTCGCAACTAGGCCTTCAGCGCCCTTATCTCGTCATTCGGGCTGGATGTGTTTTGATGCATCGCTATTTCTCCACGTCAGGCCGAGTCTTGGTCATGATGGGTCTCAGTGTTTGGTGTCGATGCGTCCGCCGAAAAGATTTCTATTTAGGACTTCCAGCTCGGCTCTTCTCAAGCTCGTTGTCATGACCGCTTCGAGTTTACTCCTTAACTGGCATGATTCGTCGACACATTAATGTCTGGTTCATTTCTTCTTGTGTCGGCAATCCCAGAATCCTATCGTGCGGCCCTGTTGGTGTCTTCGGATCGGCGGTCTCGTTGTTTTGACCGTCCAGATGCGTAATGTCTTTGATGTGCACGTGCTCGTCGACGTTGCTTGTGGTCTCCATATCTTTAGTGTGTCTTGGGAGTTGGTCCTCTTTATCAAATAGTCTCCCACTGTGGTCGCCAATTGTTGAATCTAGGATCGTCGATCCAAAGATTTGAGTTCGTATTCGATAAAGAGATGTTACAATTTGACAATATGAGGCGCGCCGACAATCCCGACGCGCTTAATGATTCTTTACACAAAAGTTTAGTTCGTCGAAGAAGTTCCAAGGAAAATCTCAGGTCGTCGAAATGTTATGAATAGTGAGCTTAGGTCATCGTTTAGAGGTCTGACTTCTCTCTAAAGCTTTCTCTCTCTATTTTGCCACCCTTTTCTGCTTCGGAGTTGCTCTCTATTTATACTTGTTTCGTCATCATCGCGGGTGGTTAGTTAGACGCCCTGTTCATCTGACGGTTTGGCTCGTATGTCACTATTCGCTGCGCTAGGTATACTGTTATGTCGGCGACGCCACGCGTCTCGTCGAGTCCGCGAGATGGGCCTTCACCTCGTCGTCCTCGTTCGTGGGCCTGGTCTTTGTCGGGCTTGGGAAATTTGGGCCTATATCCTACAATAAGCGTATTGTATGTAAAACAAGTTAAATAAATAAAAATTTGTGTTTGCTTAAAAGTTATTGAACTTAATCAAGTAATATTTGTGTGTTCTATCAATCTTTCAACTTAGATATTTAGATGATATTTTTTTAAATATTATAACTGTGACGACAGTAATACATAATATAACATACATAATTTTTTTTCTGAAAAATTCGATCTAAAATAGTAACCATGACAACAACAAAAAAATCTATTTAATAATCGATACATGACCCAATTAACATTATATTAGTGGTCCAAAGCGATATTACCAGAAATGGAATATCTAGCCCCACACCCACAAGATAGCGCGTCCCTACATTCCCCGGCGTTAATTTCTTCTGTTTATTTTCTTACTAAAATAGTTTACCACTTCTTTTTTCTGTCTGTCCCAACGTAACCATCGAGACGTTATTGATGAATATATTTTGTAAAGACTTTTTCTATATAATGAAGGTTGAAGCCTTGTACATTTCATCATTATACCCTAGAAAGTAAAAACCCATGCCCACATGTAATTTAAGCCACATGTTTTTAATAATGGATATTAAGATATTTTGCCATTTTGAGATATTCTATAGATGTTATTCAATTATTATTTTATTTTTTGACACAATGAAAGTGATGTATATAAGATGCTATTGTATTGGTCTTATCCTTAGCTTAGTCAAGTTACTTTGGTATCAATGCTTAGTTGTCCTCTGTTTTTTTTTTATAAGAATGTTGTTTTCATGTTTCTTTTATCAATATTAATCAAAAAACAATATATCCAAATATTTAAGTATGGAAATACCACTAAATGTACATAACATACTCTATAATTAAGAAAATAACGTCTAAAGCTACCTAGTTTCTCTCTTCATCGAAAATGAAAATATACATTATATTCGATATCACCCCTAGTCCCCTACATTAATGAACAATTACTCTACTTTCCTAGACCTACTCTTGCAGAAGATTAATTTAAATTTATCAATTCCACTTCGTCTTCTCTTTCTTTTGATTATTGGAGAAAAAGCCTCAACCGTTCGCCATTAACTTTCTTTCGTTAATTCTTTCAATTGCAACAAAAAAATTCCATTTGTAATTGATCTCTTCTTTGGATGACAAAAAAGTTGATATCTTCTTTGCGAATTTCTCTAAATTTGTGCAAAGATAAATTCAGACGAAACAGTTAACTGCTTCAACAATCAGAACGAATCCTGCAAATATAAAATGAAATCATAAAACTCTCGTCTAGGATTTCTTAGATTATGTAAATTTCACTGTACTCTTTTACATTTCTCGCAAATTGCTTGAACAATGTCATAAACAACACCACAATTATTGTTATGATTGACGAAATTGTCTTCTTTCATACGCCTTTATCTTAGATTTATATAGTTTGGGGATTTAGATACATATTATGATAATGAGGGGAATTCTGTCTGTTTCATAGAAAATCATATTATTCTCCATTATTTCTATCTATTGCATGTCTCTCCATTGTTTTGTCAACAAATTTATCCTTTGTTTCATCTTAATTATAATTTATGGAAATTCAGATAAATGTTACTGTTGATCTTCTTCTCTCGTTGTTCAACCCATATCAGTGACATCTTTTTTGTTTCCAATATACTGACTATTTTTTTAGTAGTTCAACTATTAAATTTATGCGTCTTTGCCACTAAGTTTAGTGTTTTTAGGACTTTTGCATTATTTGCATATGCACGCATTTTGGAGGGTTTTCAGGACTTTCAGATGTTTTTGGGAAGGAATTGAGAAATTTCAGAAAAACAGCACTTGACGTCGAATGGACTTAGCACTCAGCACTCAACATTAGAATGGACTGAACTTACCTCTGAGCACCTGCAGGATCGATCCCAACTCAATGCAGGATCGATCTCAGGCAATCCGGCAACGAAACAGGATCGATCCCACTCAGCACCTTTCGAGATCGATCTCAACACTATGCAGATCGATCCCAACAACACTCCATATTGATCCCGCAACAAAGCCAGATCGATCTCAAACAGGATCGATCCCCCTTTCATGCTTTCAACGTTTCTGGTGAAGTCTCAAACGAAGCCAATGAAGTGCACGAAGATCAAGCAGGACTAAGAAAAGAACGCACAAGATCGATCTCAACTATATTGGGATCAATATCAGGCACTCAACACCGGGATCGATCCCAACCTCAGACGAAGTTTGGACGCAACAAAGCTGGATCGATCCCAAGCGAGCACCCTTTAGTCCGGATCGATTGTGCANGAGCACCCTTTAGTCCGGATCGATTGTGCAATCAACCACTCGAAGGCAAACACGCTACGACCCGACCAACTCGAATCGGATATTACCTTAAGCAAGGCCCAAAATCCAAGACAATGATTAGCATTTTGTCTTTAGTGCGAATTAGAGCTTTTCTCTGAAC
>OVBE01010066.1:0-15365 GCA_900406425.1 Iberis pinnata
TTGAAAATAATTAATATTAGTTTTTTTTTTATATTTTAAGGCTTTGAGTGTTTGTAGTTTTAAATGAAAAAGATTAAACTGAAAAATTATTCCATATTATTTAAAAATCAAATATAAAGATATAAAATTAAAAATTAAAATAAATTTTTTATTAATACAACTATTATAATAGTAAACTTATAAATAATGTAACTTAATAAATATGCTTTAAAAACTATAAACAATATTAAATGTATTTACTTTAGCAATTTTTTGGGACATTTATTTTAGCAATATTGACATAAACGTATGAAATAAATTTATTTAGAAATCCTAAAATTTTATAAATTCATTTAGAGATCCTAAAATTTTATAAATTTATTTGAATATGCATTAATGGCCTAAAATCAGTTTTATATTTTTAAGGCTTTGATTGTTTGTAGTTTTAAAATGGTTTTTCAAAATTTTTTCTCAAAAACTACTCTTTAATCTAATCAAAATTGTAAATAAATATTTTCTCCAAAATTATATTTTTATCTATTAATATATTGTCAATATAAATGAAAATAGGTAAAACTGAAAAAACTACTCCAAATTATTATAAAATAATATATAAATATTAACATTTAATATAACTATTTTATTAATACAACTAATATAATAGTGAAATTATTAAAAACATTAATTATTAATATTATATGTATTTATTTTAGCAATTTTGACATAAAATACAAATAAAATAAGACATATTTAATGAATCAAATAGAAAACTTCAAAATATTGTAAAAATCTAAAATTATAATATTAATTAAATTGTAAAGCTCTTAAAAATAATAATAGGAAGTGTTAAAAGATGTCATTATAAAATGTAAATAACAATATTTACAAAAATCAAATCTTCAATGAAGATTTTGTAAAAATTAAAAATTGTAAAAACTATAATCAAAAATCAAAAACCAAAAAATCAAAACTAATGTACATTCATGCCTAAATTAATAACGAAATTAAAATATTAAATATAACTTAATTACAATTTTTTGAATAAAAATTGTTAATATATTTATTTAGATAAATAATAAATAATGGTAATTTGATTTTTTTGTATAGAGCTAATAGATATTTTAATTAAATACACATTTTTCTTAGGTTATATGCACCAAAACTTTTTTTTTACCATATTAAGATTTTATATTGATAATGTATATATTTTATACCTACTATACTTAATATAAGTTAAATTAGTTATTCTTGTTAACCTAGTTATCCCAGTTAACCTAGTTATCCCAGTTAACATAGTTAACCTAATTATCATAGTTAACCATGTTATCCTAGTTATCTCAAATGATTAAAAAATTTCGGGTAAAAAAGAATTTATGGGTTAGATAAACCGGTTGAAATTTTAAATTTTTGGTTATTTGACCCAATTTAAGTTGGGTGGATGGGTTTATCCAATTAAAAGTTGGTTGGGTGTGTAGTTTTGTTATTTCATTAAGGGTACATTGGTATTTGTAAGTATTTTCTTTTAAAAGAAAAATAAAAAAGAAAAAAATTAGAAGAGGGTTTTATGAGAGAATTTGTCCATCGAATGATACTTATGAGGCATTGTTCTTAATCGATAGTGTATTTGATTGCTCTTTTTTTGGTAGTTCACAAGCCCCTAAGTTTCAAAGGGAGTTAAAAGAACATCTCAAAAAGAAACTTCAAATTTGAAGGTTATTTGTGTTTCATTCCAAAAGAAAAATATGAAGTTTGAAGTTTAAAATTTAATGTTTTGTAATCTAGTCATTTTATTTGTAGTTATATTTAAATACAGTTTTAAGAATTTTTTTTATATAATTAAAACATGCATTACATATATATTTTATGCAATATAAATTAATAAAACATCATATTACGATATAAAATTAACATCAAATATTAAAACGACACATCAAAACTAAATTTGAAAGTACAATTGTTGTAACGTTGTTTTTTTTTTTTTGTTAATTATTGTTGTAACGTTGTTATACTTTTCTTTTTAAAATTTGCTTATGTACTGTTGTTATTTTGTAAAATTATATGTTATATTTATTTATTTCAATATTTTATTTTTATTTTAAGATGTTGTGTTGAATTTGGCATGTTAAAATTGATTTATATTCAAGAAATTAAAAATTATACGAACTAAAGCGATAATTAAAAATCTTAATAAATTTTTTATGAATATATTAAAAATATAGGGACTTAAATGCAATAAAAATATAAAATCAAATTTTAAATTTTAAATAGTGAGACCTCAAATTTGAAGTTTTAAGGTTGCTTTTGGAGAGAACGGAACCTCAAATTTTAAGGCTACAAGGTGTCTTTTGAAGATGCTCTTAGAGATATCACACATAGATTATGAATAAGATCTCAAATAAAACTAAAGATGCGTTTATTAGAATTCCTAGTGTGACTTGTCTTGTATCTCAAGTTATGTTATAAGGGTTTATAAATTGATTATAAAGAATAACTTTCTTTATTAGCTTTAGAAAAATAACTCAAAACATAAGACACTCAAATCTTTCTAAAACTCTAATGAACATGTTATTACTCACCATGCCTTTTTTTTAACAATAATTATCCTAATCCTATTCTGATAAGGAATTTTTAATTATCTAAATAACTCCTAAACAATTTTTTTTCTTCAGATTAGGATAACTTCTAACTTTGTTACCGTTAAGTTTAAACCAACATTCTCCCTCCTAAACTTAAGATTATCCCGAGCTAAGTCATTTACTTCAATGAGATCTCTCATCTATTTAAACTTAGTTCTTCCAAGTGTCTTTGTCAAAATGTTTGCTTTTTGTTCATTCCCAGGAACATGATCGACCTCTATCCTTCCATCTTCAACACATTCTCTGATGAAGGAAAACCTTGTGTGTATATCCTTGCTTCGACCATGAAACATTGAATTCTTGGTGAGGGCAATTGATGATTAATTGTCAATTCGAATGACAACTATTTTATATTCAGTGTTGGTTGTTTCCCACAGTAGTTCTTGTAGCCAAATCGCTTTTCTTTCTAGTTCGGTTCCTCCCATAAATTCGGCCTCACATGAAGACAACACAACCATTTTTTGCTTCTGCGAAAATTAGGTGATCAACTTCCATTGAGATAAAACCCATGTCATGTTGTCCTTTTACCATCATTTGGATCAACATTGTAACTACTATCAATGTAGCCTATCAATTTCATCTCTTTAGATGCCGATTTTTTGAACTCCAAACCTAGTGAAATTGTATCTTGTAAGTATTTTAGACATTACTTCATCGCCACTCCATACAATTTCCTAGGGTTTTGCATATATCGACTTAAGACACCTATACTAAAACTCATAATATTCGGTCTTGTATGCAACAAGTAACGAAAACACTGAACATTATTTCTGTAACTTGTTGCATCAATCTCATTTTATGCTAACGCTTTTGATAACTTCAGACCTAGTTCATTTGGCGTTTGAATTGGGTTGCAATCTTTCATTTTGGCTTCTTCAAGAATCTTCAAGGCATAACGCTTTTGGTTTAACGATATTCCCTCCTTGCTTTGATTTACATTCATTCCTAGATAATGAGTTAACCTTCCAAGATCGCTCATCTCAAATCTTGTCACCATCTCTTCTTGAAATCGCCTATCACTTTTATGTTTGTGTTTGAGACAAACAAATTATCAACATAAACTACAATAAGAAGAGTTTTTTGTTTTACTTTTTTGCGATATATTGAAGGTTCTTTTGAGCATCTCTTACATCGAAGTTCTTTGAGAACTTGATTCAATTTATCGTTCCATGCTCTTGAGGCTTGCTTTAATTCATATAATATCTTGTTAAGTTTATAGACCTTTTCTTCATATCCCTCATATTCGAAACCTTGTGGTTGTCTAACATATAAGTTTTCTTCAATTCTCCATTGAGAACCATGATTTTAATGTCAAGATGATGGATTTCCCATCCTTTAGATGTTGCAAAATTAATCAGAAATCGAATTGTTTTGATTCGTGCCACAGGATTGAAAGCTTCTTCATAATAAATCTCATATCTTTGCACGTATCATTTAGCAACGAGCATAGCTTTGTAATTGTTTATGCTTCCATGATTATTATTCTTTAGCTTGAATACCCACTTTAAACCTATTGGTTTTGCACCATGTGGAAGATCAACAACACTCCATGTGTTATTTTTTATCGACCGTACTTCTTCTTCACATGCAAGTCTTCAGTTTTTTTTACTCTTTTGCTTCTTTATAGTTTCTAAACTCATCGTTTATGTGTAATAGCATGTTCTTTCCTTCTTCTTCTGCATGTAAGATGTAATCATTAAGATACTTTGGGATGTTTCTTGTTCTTTAAGATTCTTAATTCGCTTTGGCCTTGTTCTTCATCATGTTCATTTTCTTCATCTTCTATTACGTCTTCACCTTCTTCATTAGTTTCTTTTAATGTATCTTTGATTTATTCGTTAGGTGATGTATCAATGGGGTCGCGAGTCTCTCCTTGTATCCCATTATTGCCGAAATTTCCAAACTAGATTGTAAAGTCTCCAACCTTGCTTTGGTTTTGATCTCTTCAGTTCCATCCTTTTGCTTCATCAAAAAAAACATCACGGCTTACTAGAATTTTTCGAGTATATGGATCCAAAAGTCAATATGCTTTTGACCGTGGCTAAGTTCCTAGATGTACCAATCTTTGTGATCTATTGTCAATTTTTTTAAGATGTGCCGCATCTACTTTTTCATATGTTATGCACCCAAAGATTCAAATGTCTCCAATATTAGTTTTTTACCTAAATGTTTCATATAGGGTTTTGTATTTGAGTGACCTTTTAGCAACTCTGTTTAGTAAGTACATCGAGTACCTTATCGCTTATCCCCATAAGTAGTTTGGACATGCATATGTTTCATCGTACTTTTTGTCATCTCCATGAGAGTTCTATTTCTTCTTTCTATGATTCCATTTTGTTGTGGAGAATATGGAGCTGTAAAATAACGTCTTATTGCCATGCTATTGCGGAACATGTTGAATTCTTGCGATACAAATTCTCCTCCTTTATATGCTCTAAAAGTTTATATCTTTGAACCCGACTCTTGTTCGACCATTGAAAACTTTAAATTTGTTGTAAGCTTCGCACCAGCACCGTCCACATATATCCTGAATAATCATCTATGAGAACAAAGATATATTTTTCCATAGTACTAGGCGTGATCAGTTCACAAAGATCACCGTGAACGAGTTCAAGTGATTCTCGGGCTTGATATAAGGTGGCTTGTGGGAATACTTGTCTTATTTGTTTCCCTAAAAGACATGAGTCGCAAATCATTTTTCATTTGCGATATGTAGTACTCCTTCAACAAGCTTTCTATGTAACATCAATCTGATAGTCTCGAGATTCAATGACCTAATCGTGCATGCCATCTACTATAATCGATTATTGTTGTTGAGATGAGACACGTGTTGTCTTTTACGCCTATGTTAACTTTGTATAACTGATTTATAGACATTTTTGTCTTTACAAGTAGTTTTCCATCACGATCATGCATGGCTAAGAACTCTTCTTTCATTCTTACATCACAATCAACTTCTGTAGCTTGTCCAAGACTGATGATGTTGCTTCTTAGATCCGGGATGAAGTATACGTTGGACATTGTTCTTACTTCACCGTTTATGTCAATGAACTCAGTCGATCCTTTTCCCTTATTGTAGATTTTGAGTCATCTCCAACCCTTACTTTTCATGTGATGAAACCGTCTAACTTGGAGAAGTATCTTCAATCTCCAGTCATGCGATTACTGACTCCATTCTTGAGATACCAAACATTATCTTCTCCATTATCGGTATCATATTTGCTTGGTACTATCTTTTTCATTAAGATACACTACCTCTTGCATCATAAGTTCATCGGCTTCTTCTGTGTCCTTAACACTGCCTTCTTGCGTCTCTTGCAACTTTAAGAGTCTATCATGACACTTAGATGCATAGTGACCATACTTGTCACATTGAAAGCTTTCAACTTTTGATAAGTCTCTTCCTCCATTATTTATCCCACATCCTCTTCCTCTGTAATATCCTCCGTGACCTCTTCCTTTGAAACTCTCTTTGTATTCTCGGTTTCGATAGCTTTGGTTTATTTGAAACGCTTGAGATTCGCTGTTAGTGTAAAGTACGTAGCTTGCTTTCGTCTTCTTATTCTTGTCCTTCTTCTTCTGCTACTCTTTTTTCATTGGCTTTCAGAAGACCTATGATATCTTCAAAGCTTGTAGTCTTGAGATCCAATACTTGTTCAAGCGAGGGAACGATATGTATGTATTTATTGCATGGAAGATTTTTAAGAAACTTTTCACAAGTTTAGGTTCATCAGTGATCTCTCCAAGAGATGTTGATGTTGATGAAATCTTTGATATCTTCCCAACAAAGTCATTGTTGGTTTCAATTTTTTTTTTTCATCTTAAGATGATTGAATTCTGACAAGAGTGTTTGAATTCTAGCCTTTTTTACTCTTTATGCTCCCATATGTCTTGTCTTTATGGCTTCCCATATTTTCTTTGTTGTATCTAGTTCTCCAACTTGCGGAATAAGAGCTTCAAGAATCAATTGAAACAGTAGGGGTATTGCGGAGTTGTTCTTTTCTTTGTCTTCCTTGTCTGTTTCAATTATTTTTCATACCTTATTAACCTTGAGGATCAATTCTATTTTCATAGCCCATATGGTGTAGTTGTTTTTATTCGGCATCAAACATACGATTGACATGCCTATTTCCTTCGGTTTTGACATCAGATTTGGTGTGATTATGTCTCCCATGTTGTGTCTTGATCTTAGCTCTGATACCAATTCTTGTATCGCAAGTTATGTTTATAGGGTTTGTAGATTGATTATAATAATTATCTTTATTAGAAAATAACTCAAATCCTAAAACTCATAAATCTCTGTAAAAATCTAATGAACATGTTATGGCTGAACATGTCCTTT
The DNA here is from genome assembly GCA_900406425.1 of Iberis pinnata. Lineage (NCBI taxonomy): Eukaryota > Viridiplantae > Streptophyta > Magnoliopsida > Brassicales > Brassicaceae > Iberis > Iberis pinnata. The sequence goes on from OVBE01010066.1 coordinate 6,958, forward strand.
TAATCTAATGAACATGTTATGGCTTAATTATCTAGATAAATCCTAAACATTTATTTCGTTTTCTTAAGATTGAGATAACTTCTAACTTAAGTTATCTTTAAGTATAAAACAACAACTTGATCAAGCTTTGATAAGAAAATGGATTCAACTTCAATCAGGTCGGTGCGAAGAGTAAAAGAAGAAGTGGAATTAAAGAAAGAAGGAAATAATGTCAACTGAATTAGAAATAATTTATATGTCAAAATATTTCCGTTATACAAATACTTTATGGTTTTCGCAAGATCGTGCATTATCTTCTTAACGAGAGCGTTGTGTCTTCCTAAAACTTGCTTATAATATGAGAATTTTAAATGTGCTTATAAATTAGATGGTCAGATCATATCATAATAAGAATTAGTTATCTAACAAGCACGAGTAACTTCGAACTTTGTTTGCAATTCATTGTTTTTTGTGAGATTAGTGTCCTTTATATCATAAGGTGAACATGTTTATGCTTTACTCTCTCTCTCTCTCTCTCTATATATATATATATATATGTATATCTCTATTAGAAGGTTTAAAATTAGCTATCGCCAAGTGCTAGGTTGTTAGTGCGCGTGACATTAGATTTTTTTTGTAAATGGCTACGTAAAGATCTTTTGTAAATAGCTAAGAATATAAAGTCATTAGTTCTTATTTTTCATTTCATGCGATTGGTTCAAGTTGAATCCTAGAGATATTGTGAAGAAACCAAGCTTGGTAATTTGAGATGGTGGTAGTGGATTTTAAAGGTGAATTTTTGGCGAGATGTAAGGGTTATCCTCAAACTCGTTAAATTAATCATCTTGACTTTGGATATCTAATGGATCATCTATAATTTGGGAAATTAAAGCTTTCTTCTCCACGTCAAAGTTACAGCCAAGCTGCAATGATACGCAAGTTCGACTCATCCCAAAAATCACGAGAGCTAGAAAAGTCTTTGATTTTAGACCTATTGCCCTCTGTATTGTGGTTTATAAGGTGATTTCAAAACTATTAGCAAAAAGAATCCACCTCATTATCCTTAGCCTGATATCGGAGAATCAATTCACTTTTGTCCTAGGAAGAACTATTCATGATAACTTCCTTATTACAGATGAGACCTTATTTTACATTAAATCATCGCTAGCTATTTTGAGAGGTGCAATGACAATCAAAACGGACATGTCAAATGTTTATGACCGAGTCGAATGAAAGTTTCTCAAAGAAACAATGACTCACTTAGATTTCCATCCTATATGGATTACTTGGATTATAAAATGTATTTCAACGGTTACATACTCTCCTAACTAATGAAGCACCTTATGACAAAGTTACACCTAGAGGACTTAGAAAAGGGAATCCTCTATTGTCTTGCCTCTTTATCCTCGACTCACAAGTATTATCAAATTTATGCGCTAAAGTTCAAAGGAAAAAGATTCTTCCAAGGATAAAAGTATATAAATATGGGCCAAGAGTGAACCATTTGCTTTTCACGGATGATGCTATGATATTTTGAAAAGCAAACGTGAAGTCCTCCAAAACCTTTTGGATAGATATTCATCTACTTCAGGACAAACTATAAATTATATTAAATCCTCAACCACGTTCGCAACTAAGATCCAGGCTTCTGTAAGAGGCACAATTAAACGTAAAATAGGCATTATGAAAGAAGGTGGTATAGGAAAGTACCTAGGCGTCCCAGAAAACTTTGGAGAGAAGAAATATGAAATCTTTGAAGAAGTTGTTGAAAAGATTCCCCAAAAGTCTCATAGTTGGACCTCAAAATTTTAAAAACAAAGCATGCTAAAATTGGTACTTTTGGCCATGCCTACATATAAATTCTCTTGCTTTATCATTCCATTACTAACTTGCCAAAACATCCAATCCCAATTGGTGCGTTTTTGGTAGGATGTGTCACCAGAAATCAATAAAATATGTTGGATCTCATGGAAAATATTGACAAAACCCCTTAACGCGGGATGATTAGGTTTCTGTGAAATCGTTGAATTCAACAAATCTCTCCTCGCGAAAACTGGATGGCGTATCCTATCCAATCCGAACAGTTTGTTTGCTCGAATGTTCTTAACCATGTATTGTAAGATATATTTTAGGGTCACACATATTTATAATAAAGTATTAGGATTATTATTTAATAAGTCAAATATTATGTGGTCACTTTTGTAATAAAGTAAAGACTTCAGACATAAGTGTTATGAAATAATTAATTGTGGATACCTTTGTTAATTTCTAGTTTGATGAGAGGTCAAACTAGAAATTGATTATCTATAAATAGAGGGTCCCCAAAAAACCTAGCCGAAAACTCTCTGCATCCCATCACTAGAGATCTAAGTTACAGAGGGTCTGATTTGGAAGATCCATTCACTACATCATGTACACTTCCTCTTATGTTATTGATCATCAAAAATTGATATGGATTATGTTTATGGATTTATATAATCTTTACAAGTATAGCACAACTTCATCATTTTTAGATGCAAAGATAACAAGCAAGCCATCTCATGGATGGACAAGTATTCTCGATGGCAGAGATACTTTTAAAACTTGGTTTAGGATGGTTATTTGGAAACGGATCTACTATCAGTATTCGGTGTGATATGTGGTTATCACTATCTAATCCACTCATTTCCATAGTTTTAGCTACTCGAGAATCACAAAACCTTCGAATGGAGGCTCTACTCGACCCAATTACTAAAAAACTGAATTGGAATGCAGTCCGAGAACTAATCCCAGCCTACGAACATCTAGTGAAGCTCTTACCCGGTGGTACCTCCGATTGTAAGGATAAAATAACATGGTTACCGGGAAAATCCAGAGAATATTCGTCTCGATCCTGCTACGAAGCTCTAGCCGTGATAACTATCCCACTATACCAACAAAACTTCAATTGGCAGAAATACATATGGATATTTAGAACTCTCCCAAATATCAAAAATTTCCTTTGGAAAGCGGCTATAGGGGCACTTCCAGTTGGTGCTCTTCTTCTTCGTTGAGGTATTGTCCAAGAGGGTAAACCCTCGATGTATCGAACAAGAAACTATCTGGCACACTCTGTTTTATTGTTCTTATCCAGTGCAAGTATGTAATTTAGCTCCAATTTTCAATATTCCCATTGGCTCAATCAGGACAACAATGAACTTTCTCGAAAAAGCTCAACCAACCTTTACCCTTCCACCAATAGGCTTCACTCATTCTACCTTGTACGCTTGGATCGGCTGGAATGTTTGGATAGCTATGATATAAGACTTCAAGGAGAGTCTTTGGTTGCGGAAGATGGGAACAAACACGCTAGCTTTCATGTTCTTTTGTGCTGGTTCAATGGGTGAAAGTGAATCGATATGGGATCAAACAAGCTGGCTATAACGCTCTCTCTTGTAGGATCAATAGATGGAAGTGAGGATGGATCAAACGCACCACATAGAATATGGAAGGATCTCTGATACTTGTACGCTTGGATCTCTGATACACAAAGGACAAAAAACTTAAATCTCTACAAATACCACTTGAAAGAGAAGAAAATGCAATTTTATTAATCAACAAAAGATATGAGTTTTACAAGTCTACATGGAAACCTTATATAGTGGTTATTAAGCTTAAGACCTAATTAGGTCGACACAAATTCAAACTAAAAGACTCAAGACAACATGACTTGCAAAATAAAACAACAAAGCGTTTAAACACACAAAACAGAAATATTTGCAAACTTAAAATAAAATAAACCAATGTGTTGTAGACTCTCTTTGGCTTGAAATGTTGTCTTTTGAAGCCTTATAAACCTTAGATAAACTCATTTTCACATGCATAAATTTTATAAATTGAAAATACCTGATTTTGGTTCGGGTTGTGCGGTTTAGGAGCTGAAATACATTCTGCTTGTTCTGGTCTTTCCAACTTGAATCTTTTGATAATTTCTTCTTCTTCTAGTCACTTGAGGCTTGTACGAGAGTTATCTTCAAGTATTTTCACGTGGTTTGCTTCATAATCCTCTTCTGACCTTGTTTTCTCTCTAATGGCCATTTGATTTGTATTGACTTCCACCTCAGGAACGATCTTGGAGTGATTATTGTTGTGTTGAGCTCCATTTCCTACCAAGAAAATAAAATTACATTTATTGTAAAGATTTTGGATCTCCTTGAGGCTCAAATGGACGAAATTCTCCAACAACTCTTCATTGATGCCACTCGAGCTTAAGTTTACTTCTGAATTGCTTTTGGTGGAGCCTCTAAGTTCCATTGTTGTTATTAGGGTATGTTTCACGTCATTGAATCCTTCTATAATCCTCCTAGTCTTTGAACGTGTCATTGGAGCTTCCCTAACTTGTGATACAAGTGTTGGTTCAATGGTTGGTTCGATGTCCTCATCATTCCCACCTTCTTCAGAAGGTTTTGACCTAAAGACTGAATCATCTGCATCATATGGAGAGAGATCAGCAGCATTAAAGCTATGTAAGATATTGAACTCACTTGGAAGTTCCAATTGATAGGCATTGTTATTGATCTTCTTTAAAATTTTGAATGGACCATCTCCTCTAGGTGCCAGCTTCGAACTCATATTTTGTGGGAATCTTTATGGTCTCATATGCAACCAAACTCAATCTCTTGGTTCAAACACCATTTCTTTGCGTCTTCTATCAGCCCGCTTCTTGTATTCTTCAGTCTTTTTCTCAATATTGTTCTTAACCTTTTGGTGAAGCTTCTTCACAAATTCTCCCTTCTTAAGACCATCTATGTTAATTTGCTCATCTTGTGGAATTGATGAAAGATCCAGCGGGGTTAGTGGATTAAATCCATACACAATTTCAAAAGGAGACATCTTAGTAGCAGAGTGAGCAGCATGGTTATAAGGAAATTTAATAAAAGGCAAACAATCTAACCATGTTTTCAGATTACGACCACGAGTAACTCTATGTAAAGTAGATAGAGTACAATTTACTACTTCTATTTGTCCATCCGTTTGAGGATGACAAGTTGTAGAGAATACCAGCTTTGTACCAATATTTTTCCATAAGGTTCTCTAGAAATGACATGAATTTTGCATTCCGATCAGATACAATTGTCCTAGGTAATCCATGTAAACGCACAAATTCTTTGAAGAAAAGATAAGATGTGTGGATGGCATCATTAGTCTTGTCACATGGTATAAAATGTGTCATTTTAAAAAATCGATCAACAACAATAAAGACAGAATCTTTGTGTCTAATATTTGGCAAACCTATCACAAAATCCAAAGAAATATCCACCCAAGTTGTATTAGGAATAGGTAAAGGTAAATAGAGACCATGAGGATGTGACATGGATTTAGCTTTGTGACAAGCTACACAATGAGAACAATTTTTCTCCACATCTTTCTTGAGGTGAGGCCAAAAGAAATGATCAGCCACTACTGCCAATGTTTTATCCACACCAAAATGACCCATAAGGCCACCACCATGTGCCTCTTTGATCAGCAAATCCCTTAAGGATCCTTATGGAATGCACACCTTTTATCTCAGAATAAGAATCCATCATGTAGATAATTTCTCCAAATGCCCCCTTTTCCACTTTGTTCATAGGCATCTCCAAAGTATGGATCATCTTTGTACAACTTCTTGATGTGCTCAAAGCCTCAAACCTTTGCTTCCATTGTATAAATCAGTGCATGTCTTCTTGATAATGCATCTGCCACCACATTTTTCTTTCCCTTCTTGTACTTTATAACATATGGGAATATTTCTATAAATTCCAGCCACTTAGCATGCCTTCTCTTGAGTGAAGTTTGACCTCTTAGGTACTTATGAGTCTCATGATTTGTACGTATAATAAACTCTTTGGATAAAAGATAATATTGTCATATTTCAAGCGCTCTAACCAGTGCATAGAGTTCCTTATCATATGTTAGTAATTGAATATGACTCCACTCAATTTTTCACTTAAAAATGCTACTAGCCTCTTCCTTGGATGTAGTACAACCTCTATTCTCAGCCTAGATGCATCACACTCCACTTCAAATATTTCTTCAAAATCTGGTAGAGCTAAAACAAGTGCTTTGGAGAAGCATTCTTTGAGAGTGGTAAAGGCTGTCTCTTGAGATGCTTCCCATGAGAATGATGTATTCTTCTTGATCACAACAATTTCTATAGTGCTAAAGTCCTTCACAAAACGCCTATAGAAACTTGCAAGACCATGGAAGTATCTAACATGCCTAATTTTAGTTGGTGTAGCCCATTCTTGAATTGCCCTGATCTTCTCTTCATCAACCAATAATCCATGATTACTAACAAAAAAACCTAAGAAAACAAGTTGATTAGTACCGAAGGTGCACTTCTTGAGGTTAGCATTGAGGCCTTCCTTACAAAGTGTTTGCAAAACAAGTTCTAGATGCTTAATATGATAAGATAATCATTTGCTGTAATAAGGATATCATCAAAGTACACGAAAAAATTTACTTATAAAAGCCCTTAGAACCTAGTTCATGAGACGGATGAAGGTGCTTGGTGCATTTGTTAAACCAAAAGGCATGACCAGCCACTCATACAATCCTTGTTTTGTCTTGAATGCAGTTTTCCATTCATCTCCTTCACGCATTCTCACTTGGTGATAACCACTTTTGAGATCTACCTTTGAAAATATGGTTGGTCCACTAAGATCATCTAGCATATCATCTAGACATGGAACTGGATGCATATATTTGATGGTAATGTTTATTGCTCGACAATCCACACACATCTTCCATGTGCCGTCTTTCTTGGGTACTAAACTTACAGGTACAACACAAGGACTAAGGCTTTCCCGGATGTATCCCTTGTCCATCAAGTCACAAACTTGCTTCTCTAGTTCTTTAGCCTCTTCCGGGTTTATTCGATATGATGGTTTGTTGGGCAAGGGAACAAGATCAATTTGATGTTCTATACCTTGAAATGGAGGTAAACCAGGTGGTACCTCTTCTGGAAAAATGTCCTTAAACCTATCTAAGAGAGCCTTAATTTCTGATGGAAGTTCTAACTTACCTAGGCATGCACTTAGACATTCTTTAAACAACATTAGTAGCACGGTGCCTTTGGCACTCATGGCTTTAGAAAAATCACTATGAGATAAGTAAAGACTAAATTTACTTACCTCTCACTTTCTTTGCTCATATGCATTTGTAATTCATGTACTGCAGACGGTGAAAGAGGTGCAATAGTGAACTTACGGTCTTTGTGCATAAATGTGTACTGGTTGCGTCCATCATGATTATTAGCTTGATCAAATTGCCATGGTCTACCAAGTAAAAGATGTCTAGCTTTCATAGGAACCACGTCACATACAACTTGATCTTGATATTTTTCAACACTAAATGGAACAGAAACTTGTTCGGTGATTTTCAGCTTGATTTGATCATTGAGCCATCTCAACTTATATGGCTTAGGATGCTTAGTCTTCTCAAGTTCTAATTTTTCCACCATATACTTGCTAGCCATATTAGTACAAGAACCATTATCTATGATCAGATTAAATACCTTGTTTTTAACGGTGCATCTAATGTGGAAGATGTTCTATTGCTGCATTTTTCTTTGCACAAGAAAAATCATCATTCTTCTGGTCACATGTAATTCTCCAACATCAGGATACTCAACATCATTCTCTTTGATCATTAGGATCATCATCTTGCTCATATTGAGACTCATAATCTCCATTGTTGGTAAGAATCATTACCGTTTGACTTGGGCACCCCCTAGAGATGTCACTACAAGAAAAAGTAGTATTGATAGCACTCCACGATAGCACGAATTATTGGAGTGCTAACATAGTCGCAAGGGTTGCCAGCATTTTCAATAGCACATAATTAATGCTATTAAGAGTTTTATGAAGCGGTATCTGATCGCGCAAAAAAAAATTATTATTTTGACGTTTCCCTTTTAATTTCTTTTTACTTAGCGAAATTTTTACTAAAAAGAAGATTTCCTTTACTATTTTATTCTATAAATCTTAAATAGTGTCATCTAATCCTCTGCAATTTTTTTATTTTCTTCGAAGTCCGTAATCAACGAAACTTCTTCACCTTCGGCGAAGCTGGAATTGGAATTCGATAGAGTTGTAGTCGCGATTTGGAAGGAGATACAAAAGAGACTTACGGAAGTGGAAATTTAATCGATCAAATCGTAGTCTTGAGAATCAGAGGTCAAAAAATGCTGGAGAAGGCATGTGTCCATCTTCACAGGTATGAACAAATTAAACTTAGTTGGTGTTTAATTTGTAGTAAAACACTTTTTTCCTTTTTTTCCCATATAGAGTTGATCTTGCCTATGAGATAGGTGCTTGGAAGTTTGTCAATTATGTTGCTGCATCGTCTGGTGACATATATGTCATAGTCTGGCCCTGCATTGACTGTCGCAATGTCGATCGCCACTCAAGCAGTGAAGTTGTGTCTCA
>OVBE01010068.1:0-15364 GCA_900406425.1 Iberis pinnata
TTTTCCCAAGTCTTGGGAATTACAATCGATGAGTACCGAAGAGTATATCTTGATGATTCACTTTGTTCTCTCGACCCTATCTATTTTCTTTTTATTGTCGTTTTTAATGTTCCTAATATATTCTACTTTGTGCTCCTTTAGTGGAGAATAAACTCTATGGAAATGAAGTAGTTGGTTTGACATAAAAAGTTCAATCTTGAATCTGTAACTCTTTTCAAAACCGAAGCAAAATCATATTTCTTAAATTATATTTGATGAGATTCTTGATACAATATTTTATCATTTATATTATATGCAGTATACGACAAGTGAAAATATTTTTTCATTATTCTAAGAGATTTAAAATCCATGAATATCTATATATTTATTAGATCCAAACGAGCAATTCAAGATTTGTTCCAACAAACATTTCAACTAAGAGAACACGTCTAATGGTTTTTATCCTTCGAAGATTTGGGAAGTATGGAGTTTAAACATTTTCTTAATTTAGCATGTAATAATTGGATAAAAGAATAATAATAGTCTCACAACGTAAACTCATAGAATTATCACTGCGGCACCTTTTATACGGATTCCTTAGACCTTCTCGATATGCTGTCAAACCTTTTCAGATTGACCGGTCTTTTTGTCAGAATTGCAAGATTTCGTAAATTATCGGGTCAAGGTTTCAGAAGTGAAGATTCTACACTGCCCTCGTCTATCGAATAGACATGCATATCTCCTTGTCCGTGCTGTCAGGAAGAGGAATCGTTGCGTCACGTATGTTGGTTCTACCCCTACCACAATGAATGGCCAGAGACGATACTATTGTTTTCTAACATTCTCCTGTTGTTTCTATACGGTGACAAAAAAACGTAAACTCACATAATTTTATGTCCAGTTTTCATTCGAAACTTGAATCACTGAGTTAGTAGATTTTAAACTTGTCTCAAATGGTTTACACTGTAAAATCATAACTTATACTATTCTTGTTTCTTAAACATTCTAATTTTGAAACAGTTCTTCAAGGCTTAGAAAGTTGTGACCAACCATTTTGATACGAATGTGCCACCTTCTTTTATCTCTAGTTTTTGTATGTTAAAAAAAAGATCACAAATGCACCAATCAACATAAGTTTTTTTTTTTTTTTTTTTTTTNAAGTTTTTTTTTTTTTTTTTGTAAAAAGATTTATATTGATAGCCAAAATACAAAAGGAAACTTAGCTTACAGCACAATAAGGTTTTTCAATGATTTAATCTAGCCTTTAACCCAATAATTACTTAGCCCATGAGCAATTTAGAAAACCTACAAACGAAACCCAATCCCATTAATATTCGTTTACCCACTTAGAAGATGAAACGATCCTTCCAGACTTTTGTAGCAAGTAGTAGACGGAGTTGACTCTTTCAATCTCCGATATGAAGAAGAGATGAAGAGATTGAGAAGACCAAGGCGTAGTCAAAGTGTCTCGATCCTGGAAGAGGGGTAAGCAGGTAGCAGTGAATTGTTTCCATCCTAAACATAAGGTAGTGACTCCAATGTTCATGTAGGTATCTCGGTTAAATAAGCCATAGTTGCATGAGGGAGCTTGCTTCAGCAGGATTCCTTTCTCTGAAAGAGGAGATTCTATTCTTAACTGTGCGATAGATTGTGAATTCAAGCAGTTCAGCCGACCGGTGGTGATTTCTATAGAGCCTGCTATTTCTCTCAGCCCATAACTCATATATCGAAGCTTGCCATGCTAATAGCAGAAGTTTTCTTTTTTCTCTGTGGTTANTAAGCAGTTCAGCGACCGGTGGTGATTTCTATGGAGCCTGCTATTTCTCTCAGCCCATAACTCATATATCGAAGCTTGCCATGCTAATAGCAGAAGTTTTCTTTTTTCTCTGTGGTTATTGAAAGATTTAAGTCTCGAAAGAGAGAGTGACCAGGATCGGGTTGGTTGAAAGCCACATCGTAAGGCAAGGGGAGACCAGACACTCCAGGAGAAGTTACAATCGAAAAAAAGGTGATCACGAGATTCTAAGCCCGAATCACATAGGAGACAATGGGGATCCACCTGTAGGCCCCAAGTGAGCAATCGGTCCTTTGTAGGGGATCTGTTGAGGATAAAAAGCCAGGTAAGAATTTTATGCCTTGGGATACATCCTTTGATCCAAACTTCATTGAACCAACTAACTTGAGGTTGTGCATCCCGCAGGAGAGTGCAGATTGAAGCGACAGAGGGAGTAGTTGAATGAGGAAGCCAAATGTAATTTTCCTCCTGGTCCGTGAGAGTAATGGTGGAAAGGTGTGCTTGAAGGAGTACCTGGCGCTCTGTTCGAGCCGGAGACAATACCCATGAGTTACGATGCCAGAGTTTGCGTAGAGTAGTTTTTGCAGGAATACCAAGGTTGCAGGGGGCATCATGTCCTAAATAGTCAAGCAGGGAACCAAATGGACTCCAATTATCATACCAGAGTAAACAGGAAGAACCATTGTTGATTTCTCTCTTGATATGTGGAAAAACTGTATCTTTGATTTTCAGAATTTTATTGGACAACCATGAGTATCTCTGCTTTGGAGTAGTGATCCAGTAGTTAGCAAGATTACCCTGAAGAACTTCTTGCACAAACCATGCAACCCAGACAGATCCAGAATTAAAGAAAAACAACCATACTAGTTTAATCAGTGAAGCTCTATTCCACATAAGAAGATCTCTCACACCAAGTCCACCTTCTTGTTTAGTAAGTATGACTGTATCCCATGCAACTTTTGCGTGATGAGAACCATCTATCCTACCATGCCATAGAAAAGCACCTGATAAAGAGTTTAATTCTTTAACACATTCTTTAGGAAGAACAAATGCAGAGGACCAGAATCCAGTTATTCCCGCAATCACAAAGTTTATCAACTGAAGTCTGCCTGCAAAAGACAAAGTTTTGGTTGTCCAGGTATTAAACTTGTCTTTCACTCGCTGTAGTAAAGGTTTGCAATATGAAATTGTTAGTTTTTTAGGAGAGAGAGGCAGACCTAAATAACGAACCGGCAATTCCCCGAGAGTGAAACCCGTAATCGATTGTAACACATTAGTTTCCTGAGAAGTCATCCCAGCAGTGTAGAGATTTGATTTGGGGATGCTGATGCTGAGTCCTGAAAGTGATTCAAATTCCTTCAAAATCAGTAGAATTTGGCGAACTGAATCTGGCCTTCCATCCGTAAAAATTAGTAAGTCATCAGCAAAACTTAAGTGAGTGAGCTTCAAATCCTTACATTTGGAGTGGTATCCTATTTTACCCTCCAAGGCTGCCTTGTCTAGCATCAAAGAGAGAACATTAAGCGCTAAAACAAACAGGTAAGGAGACAAAGGGTCTCCTTGCCTTACACCTCTATTCCCCTTGAAAAATCCATGAATGCTGCCATTAAAACCAACAGAATAGGAAGGGTAGTAATACAAGATTCAATCCAATTAACATAACGTTCTGGAAATTCTAGACCCCTTAAGCTATTTAGGATGAAGTCCCAACGTATAGAATCAAACGCCTTAGCAATATCCACTTTAAGCATAACCCTCTTAGGACCCTTTTTCCTATTATAACCACATACTAGTTCAGAAGCCAAAAGTGAGTTCTCCAATAGTAGTCTGCCTTGAACAAAGGCAGTTTGGTTTCTAAGTATTGCATTTGGAAGAATTGGTTTTAGCCTACTTACCAGAATCTTTGTAATAATCTTGTACAGAGTGTTGCAACAAGCAATAGATCGAAAGTCAGTAATGTAAGAGGGACCGGGCTTCTTTGGAACTAGAGCCAAGATAGTGGTGTTGATGGCAGAGGGCAGATGTCCAGTGGAAAAGAAAGATCTTATAGCTTCCAACAGTTCCCTTCCTAATATTGACCATGAAGCTTTGAAAAAACCTGTTGTGAATCCATCAGGGCCTGGAGCCTTGTTGGAGTTTAGATTAAAGACAGTTTGTTGAATTTCCTCATTTGTAGGTAGACGAACTAATTCTTCCTTTGTAGGTGCAGAACAGCGAAACTGGCAGATTTCAGAGAACCATGTAAGGGGACAAGTAATAGAAAGAGGGACTTGCGGACTTAGCACTGACTTGAAATGGTTCAAAGCAAGGGAACTGATTTCTAATGGGTCAGATGACAGCTCGCCTGTAGGTAAGTAAAGATGTCGGATAGCATTATGAGAGTTTCTTGCTTTAGTAATACTGTGGAAATAAGCTGTGTTCTGATCTCCGTCACGTAACCAGTTAATTCTAGACCTTTGCTTATAATATGATTCCTCAATCTGGCGAAGAAACTGCCATTTTTCATGTGCTACCCGTTCTAACTGAAAGTTCACATTAGTAGGTTTAGAAAGCGCCTATACCTGCAAAGATTGTAACAAACAATTAGCCTCACTAACGCGAACTTGTATGTTGGAAAAGTTTCCTTTATTCAGATTATTTAACTCCCTCTTTATGAATTTCAGTTTTACACTCAAGTTGGAGAGACCGTAGCTATTAGAGTATAAACTTCCAGCTGCCTTCCCAGCCGACTCAATCGTGGTAAGGAAATTAGGGTGTTTGGTAAGGTAATTTAGGAACTTGAAAGGTTTAGAACCTGCAGATGGGAGGGGAACATGAAGGTTTAGGAGGCCTAGTGTATGGTCAGAGAAGCAAGGTGGAAGGAAAGTACAGGTGCTGTCTGGGTAGTTTTCAATCCATTTTCCATTGCACAAAAGCCGGTCTAATTTTTTGCTTATTGGATTGTCAGGTTGCAAGTTGGACCAAGTGTACCGAAGGCCTGAGAAACGCAGATCCTGTAGTCCTAACTGCAGAAGTAGATTCTGAAAATCCATCATATCAGAGGTAATACGATTGACTGTAGTCGAAGAGTGCTCATTATAGTGTAGTATCTGATTGAAATCACCGCTTATGATCCAGGGGGAGTTCTGAAGGTTGAACTGATGTGCGTTCTGAATAAGCTCACACCAGAGGGTGTTCCTTTCTTCCAGGAGATTGGAAGCATATACAGTAGTATAAACGAAATTGTGACCACCAGAGATCTTGACACTACAAGTAACAGATTGCCTTGATGAGGTAATGGGTGTGATAATTGTATCCCTATTCCATTATTATGATTCTACCATCTGGGTCCGTATAGTGGTTTAAAATATAGCTCCAATTAGGGCAGATAGTGGATAGGATAAAGGCTAGATTATCTTCCTTGATATGTGTTTCCAAAAAGGTTCCAAAAGTTGGCTTTATGTTAGATAACCAATCAGCTATAGGCTGATGTTTGTCCGAGCGATTAATGCCTCGGACGTTCCAAAAAAAGGATTTTATATCCATCACAAAAGTTAGGAAATCACTCCCTTTGAGGGGAGGACCTCCGAAATAGGAGTAATATAAGGGCCAGAGACATCTAAATCATTATGATGATCAGGTGGATGGTCGGAGGGAATTAAGACAGAGAAAGGGTTAGTATGTAAGTAGGACGAAGAGGGAGAAGGGGGTGCAGAAGTGGAAATTATGGTATTTTTAGAGGTGGAATGGGAAGGGTTTTGAAAAGAAGAAGGGGGATTGGGAGGGTTAAGGACAGGAGGCGGAGGGGGTGGAGGAGAGTTGGTCGAAGGCTGTTTAGGCTTAGATTGAACTGGAACTCAGATTTGTGTAGAATTGTGACATAGCTTAGCTACATGACCGATTTGTTTACAGAAAGTGCAGGTGGGAGGTACCCAAGGATAATGAACTTCCAGTGTAGTAACCGAGCCATCCTCTTTTTCAAACTCAACAGAAGAAGGAAGAGGTTTGGTTACATCAGCTTCTATTTTCACATGTGCGGTACCAATGCTTACTAAGTTGAGAGTGTAGTCATCTGTTTCCTTTGGATGACCAAGTAAACCAGCTAGAAATTTGAGTCCTTTATTATGCATGAGGTTAACCGGTACACCCTTTAAGTGAGCCCATAGAGGAATAGCTTCCAGTGATACATCTTCTCCTTTATCACTCCATGGATAAACAAAAAACATAGCTTCACCTATGTGCCATACTTTCTTTTCTAAAACCTTGCTTCTGATATACTCATTTGGGATTCTTACTAATACTGTTCTAGTAGAGTGAAGAGTATGAATTTCAAGCTTTTTTCCTTTACCCCAAAGGAAATTGAGTACACTTTGAATTTGATTGTAAGAGGGTAATTTTCCCAGAAACTTTGCTGTAATAAAATCCTTATGAAGCTTTGCACCTTCTTCAAAGACTTCATCAGGAATTTTTACTCTTGGTTTTCCAGTTTCTGAAATTACTGTATCAGCTACTCCCTCAAGAGATTTATTGGTGGCTTTTTTTACTTTCTGTGCCCAGGTAGGAGGCTGTTGAGAAAAGGAAGGCTTAGACTGAGANTCTCAAGAGATTTCTTTGGTGGCTGTTTTTACTTTCTGTGCCCAGGTAGGAGGCTGTTGAGAAAAGGAAGGCTTAGACTGAGAAGGGTGCAACTTTTCGGGGGAGCCTGGGACAATAGGAGGAGACTGGGAATACTGAGCTTCCTGCATCACCTCATCTCTTACTAATTTGGTAGTCTGGTTGATTTCAGAAGTTAGGGTTTTGGTTGGGCCATCGGCCAGTTTCTTTGTAGTGGAAAAAATGAAATTAGGGTTTTGGCTAGACTGCAAAATCTTCAAAGCTTGGTCATTAACAACCACAGGAGTGTTAACATGGTGGGCTTCCAACCCAAGTACCACGTCCTCCATATAAACCAACGAGCCAAAGTTGGGAGAAGCAGGAGGAGAAGAATCAGCCAAAGGGAGTGAAGGGGAGACAAAGACAGGAGAAAGGGGCAGTGATGGGAAAGAGGTTAAGTAGGATGGGTCTGGAAGTGGGTCTGGCAAAGGAGGGGGAAGGGAACCACGGGAGGCAGCATGAGGAAGGCCAAGGGAAGTCTTCTCTGAGAACCAGCGATTCTCCATTTACGAATGTCCCAATCAACATAAGTTTTTCGATCACATGTGATATTTTAAGGAACAGGCTTTGAGGAGTCCTCATAACAAAATATAACTCAATTATTTAGCATTAATAAATGTTCATAAAATAAGGTGAAATGTATAAATATGATGTGAGATGTGAGACATGTGAAGTGGAGAAACGAGAGAAGGCTCTATAAAATTGCAAAGGGCAAATTAAATAAGACATTGTTATCAACAAACAAAGGTGGTCCATATTAAAGAGCCTAGACGTGAGGAACCAAATAACAACACATCCCTTTCAATTTTCTTTATTTTAAATGCTATAAATTGTTTTTACTTTAGAAATTAAATGAGTTTTCGTACAATTTCTTTTTTTTTTTTTTAGGCTTTATGTTAGGGGAAGAAAATGACCCCACGGACATTATTTTCTTTTGAACTACTGAAACCAAGGGTAAAACTAGCACTAAAATTTTATTGTGGCACACGTACAAATTAACAACAAAATTGGGGGCATAACTATAAAAGTAAGAAAAAAATATAATGAACTTTGATAAATTGTATTATTTTAAAGTTAGTAAAATTTTAATTGTGGCACATTTGTTGGCTCTATTTGTAATACTACAAAACAATAATGACTACACGAAATTTAGATATAAACAAAATAGGTAAAACACATTTTTCAAATCTGAGTTTTGTGAAAGATTCCATAGAGATTGGTGTGAACATTGTTTGAAATTTGTATCTTCATGAACATTGCGACATATTCGAAACTAAAATAGAATTGAAACCTTTTGATTGAAGTTGTTAAAAATTCTTGAAAGGCAGGGGCAGATGCAAGTAATACTAGTGTGTAGTATGTGTCACAAACTATATTTTTATTTATATAGTGTGTAGTATGTGTCACAAACTATATTTTTATTTATATAAATAATTAGTTGTAATTAATAAAATATAAGTTATAATAGAAAATATTTTTTTTATGTCTCATACGAAAAACAATGTTGAATTATTCTTGATGTGGAAAGCTAATTATTGTGAAATTAGCGGGTCCATTGGGCTAAATGGGAAATTTTCTCAAATGATTGTGAAATTTTAGATGTATTGTAGGATAGTGAAAGAAATGGTAGGGATTAGGAAATGATAGTATATGATATTTCATTCCATTTAAGACTTATGACAAGGAAACGCAAACGTTTTTATAACACACGTTAAAGGAAACCTCAACATTAAGATTATACTTTACAATTTAAAATATATTTATAATAACTGGATTGATTGGTATATATTATATATATTTTTATAATTTATTATGTGAGCTGATTTTTATATGCCTCATAATGGTTTGTTTATATATTAATCTTGAAATTGTTTTATTAATTTTTAGATTATATCTTATGAAATTAAGTTGATTGAAAAAACACCGAACTCCTTCTGAATGGGCTCATAACTCTCTTTAACACCAAGTATCTTTAAACAATGCTTTTGAGCTTAGAATTGCATACGTGGTAGAATCTACACCAATTATTATCATATGTATTGTCTTGGTTCCCGAGCTTGCAAAAATCTCTCAATATCTTCATCTACCTTTGAAGTTCTTAATCATCTTCTGTCATCTTGCCTTCTGATCATCGATTTCTACCTGTTATCATGTCAGACGACATCAGATTCAAGATCAAGAACATTTCTTTAGAGGACAACGATGATCCTTTTCTCCTCCCTGATGAACCAAAGTCTAGTTCAGCGGAACAAAACTCACTCAGTATCATCGGTAAGCTGCTTAATCGTTTTCACCAGCAAATGTCGAAGTTTATCCTAGATATGCCAAGATAGTGGCAGCTCTATGATCGAGTAAGAGGAGTAGCTTTATCCCTCAAATCTTTCCAGTTTATATTTAAGTATGAACACGACATTGACCTGGTTTTGGCTAAGGGACTACAAACTTACAATCACTGGATCTTTGTGATTGATCGCTGGAGCCCTACTCCTCAGCATGATTTCCTGCAGTTTGTCTCGGTTTGGGTCAGGATGCGTAATATTCCTCTCAATCACTACACTGAAAAATCTATTATGAGATTAGGAGAATTTGCAGGCCATGTAATCGAATTGGCATTTGACCCTTCCAAAGCGTAAAGTCGTGATTTTTTCCGAGTCCATGTTAAGCTTCACATTGATCATCCTTTGAGAAGATATAGGATTATCACCTTACCTTCTGGAGATACAGCCAAGGTTTTATATGACTTTGAAAGGATTCAAAAAAGATGCTACAGGTGTCAAAGAATGACTCATGAGCAAGCAGATTATCCCCTCCAACAGATTTCAGATCTGATAATATCTGTTAATTCTCAAAGTGACTCTGACACTTCTTCTACAGCGAACCTGATTATCCCCCCCCCCCCCCCCCCCCCCCCCCCNGTATTATCCATGAAGACCAAGTGGGTATTGACCCTTTATCTGGTCGTCTAAGAATGGCTCCGGAAGTGCTTCAAGAGATGCGCCAGTATCTTCAGTTTGGTCCTCCTGAAGAATTGATCATTAGAAAAGAGAGAGTCATAGCTTCCATTGAGAGTGTGAATGAAGATTTTCTCTCCCAAAAGATAGTTCTCTGTCTTGAACTTGCACCTCTAATATCAATAAAGGTAGACAAAGGCAAGGGCTCGGTCTTTGATTTCTCCTTCTCAAAACCAGAGGTTTCTTCTCACCCTCCAGTGAAGGAAAAGCTTATGGCTTCCGCGTTAGTAAGTGGAAGAGCCTCAGCTTTCAACAGGCTTTCCTTCTCAATCACAGACAAAGATTTTTCACTTCAACAAATGGACTCATCCATTCCATACCAGCCTGCACCTATGGGTTTTTCTAAAGGTTATCTTGAACCTATTGGATCCGGGTCAAGTTTTGGTCAAAGTATCTCTCGTAAAAGACCGTCAAAATACAAGAGAAGGAAGCAAAAATCTCAACTGTTATATGATTAGTCAATGCAAGAAGAAGAAATTCCACAAGCAAAGAGGAAGAGAGACGTCTCTTATCCGGATCATCAACATGTAGACTCCAAACGCTCCACAATGGTGGTAGTCCCCAAAAAGGGGCTACCACAGGATCCATGAGTATCCTCAGTTGGAACTGCTAGGGCATTGGAAGCGCTTATGACCTGGTGGTTCCGAGACTAAGGAAATTAAGGAAATCTTATTTCCCTGATATAATTTTTCTTCTACAAACTAAGAATAAGAAGCGCGTTCTTTTGGAGTTACAAGCGGGACTAGGTTATGACCACATTATACTGTGGAACCATAAGGTTTAAGCGGCGGTCTAGCCTTATTTTGGAAACATTCGATTAATGTTGAAATCTTTTTTGCTAATAAAAACTTTATCGATACTAAAGTTTGTATTGGAAAAATCTCTCTTGGATTAACTTGCATTTATGGCTCTCCGGTTAAAAAATCAAAGGTTAAACTGTGGGATCGAATCACAACTTTGGGATTGCCCAGGACGGATAATTGGTGCATTGTGGGTGACTTTAACGACCTTCTTCATGGCGGTGAAAAGAAAGGAGGAATTTCAAGACCTCCATCTTACTATCAAGCTTTCTCACACATGATATCAGCTTGTAAATTATCAGAATTACAAAGCCAAGGAAACCCTTTCACATGGGGAGGCAAGAGAGGTGGCTGGTGGATCCATTCAAAATTAGACAGATATTTTTCAAATAAAGCTTGGATCCAAACCTTTCCGATGGCTACTCAACACTTTCTCGTGAAGCGGGGATCCGACCACCGCCCTGTTTTGGTCCAATTAATTGAAGATCAAAAATGCTTCAGAGGTCATTTTAAGTTTGATCAGCGTCTAGCTCTGAGATCAGAAGTCAAAGATGTAATAGCCAAAGCCTGGTCCTCCTTTCACCCATCGGCCTCCTTTTCTCAAAACTTAAGAAATAGTAGAAGATTGATCAGCAAGTGGAAACGCTTGAATATTTCAAATGCGGCTATCCAAATGAATCCCCTAGAAGCTGAATTAGAGAAAATTCAATCGAGTCTGCACCCTTCATCCAAAAACCTNTTCTTTTCACCCATCGGCCTCTTTTTCTCAGAACTTAAGAAATAGTAGAAGATTGATCAGCAAGTGGAAACGCTTGAATATTTCAAATGCGGCTATCCAAATGAATCCCTAGAAGCTGAATTAGAGAAAATTCAATCGAGTCTGCACCCTTCATCCAAAAACCTTTTCCAATTGAGAAAAGATTTAATTCAAGCCTATCGAGAGGAGGAAACAAAAGAGCAGGGAAAAATGGTTTGGTGAAGGAGACAAGAACATGAAATATTTCCACCAATCAGTCAAATCATCTAGAGCTAGAAAGGCAATTGATTCTTAAAAAGATGAGAAAGGTAACACAAAAACAGAAGATTCCTCAAAGGGTCAGATAGCGGTGGACTACTTCTCAGATCTATTCTCATCATCTATCACATCTCAGGACCCTGATTTTTCCGTCTTCTTGGTTGATTTTGTTCCTTTAGTTTCAGTGGATATGAACAGAATCCTCACTCTTCTTGTAACTTCAGAAGAAATAAAAGCTGCGGTTTTCAAAATGGACTCAAACAGCGCACCTTGACCCGATGGGTTCACAAGCTTATTTTATCAAAAATACTGGGAGATAATTGGTGTTCAAGTCACAAAGGAAATCCATCAATTTTTCTCTACATGTCTAATTCCCTAGGAATGGAATTTCACTCATTTATGCCTAATTTCGAAAGTGGCTGAGCCTACAACAATGTCAGATCTGCGCCCAATCAGTCTTTGTAATGTGATTTACAAAATCATAGCAAAAATTCTGTCTCAACGACTGAAGCCTTTCTTGCCATCAATCATCTCCAAATCTCAATCTGCCTTTGTATCTAATAGGTTGATCTCCGACAATATTCTGATAGCCCACGAGATAACCCACAGCCTGCAAACAAATGATTCAATTGCAAATCAGTTTATCGCAATCAAAACGGACATGTCAAAGGCTTTTGACAGAATAGAGTGGAGCTACTTAAAAGCAATTCTCGGAGTAATGGGTTTCAGCATTACCTGGACAAATTGGATTATGGCTTGTCTCTCGTCTGTTACATACTTTGTGCTGATGAATGATCAACCTTTCTGTCTTATAATGCCATCGAGAGGGATTCGTCAAGGAGATCCGCTTTCCTTGTTTTTGTTTGTTATTTGCGCAGAAGGCCTCCCTTACTATTTAAAGAATGCGGAAAAGCTGGGTCTTATTTCCGGGATTCAACTACACCCTCAGGGTCCTTCCATCTCACATTTGTTTTTCACGGATGATAGCCTACTGATCTGTAAGGCCACCTTTGCTTAGTTCTTCTCTCTAAAAAAATCTGTTGGATAGATACTCCAAAGTTTCAGGACAAAGGATCAACTATGACAAACCGGCAATCACCTTTGGTTCTAGGATTGATCCGTATTACCAACAACTACTCATATCGATTCTGCTAATCAAAAAAAAGGGTGATTCATCCTCATACTTAGGCCTGCCAGAGGTATTTAAAGGATCTAAAGTGCTAGTGCTAGACTTTATTAACAAAAAGTTAAGAGCAAAAATGACGGGTTCGTTCGAAAAACTACTATCTCAAGGCGGGAAGGAAACTCTATTATGAGCGGTAGCAATGACCCTGCCTTCCCATGCCATGTACTGTTTTAAATTTCCAAAGCAAACTTGTAAGGCGATAAATTCGGCTATGATTGAATTTTGGTGGAATTCAATCCTTGGTAGAAGGAAAATTGCATGGGTTAGTTGGGACAAGCTCTACTTAAAGAAAGATCAAGGTGGAATGGGGTTTAAAGATTTGGAATGTTATAATGATGTTCTTTTAGCCAAGCAAGGATGGCGTTTCATTCAAAACAAATCAAGCCTATGCTCAGCTTTTTTCAAGAGTAAATACTACCCAAATTTAGACTTTGAGAGTTCATCTTTAGGATCCAACCCTTCCATCGCGTGGTGAAGCTTAATGATAGGCAAATCACTACTTATAAAAGGCTCAAGAATCGGTATTAGAAACGGGAGATCAACTTTTGTTTGGACTTCTCCCTGGTTAGAAGATGGAAAAAGGGCCCCTATGATTAAGCAACCCTCAATCCCCGTAGACATGACGGTAAGTGGGTTGATTTGTGATGAGACAGGAACTTGGGATGATAATGCATTAAACCACTGGTTTTTTAGGGAAGATATTGAGAGAATTAAAACAATTAAGCCTCTGGTTTCCTTAGAGGATTATCTTATCTAGAAGCTTACAAGGACATGGATTGTCTCAGTAAAGTCTGCATATGATTTGGCCTATAAGCAAAAATTTGCTTCATTGATTCATGAGCTCAACGTGCTGCCATCCCTAATCCCTTTAAATGAATTTGCTTGGTCTATCAAAGCCCCTCCCAAACTGAAGGTGTTTGTTTGGAAAATAATCGTCAATGTTCTTCCTGTCTTAAGCAATTTAAAGAAGAGGAAGATCAAGGTTTACAATCACTATTCATTTTGCGACACAGAATTTGAGTCGACAAAGAAGAGGAAGATCAATTTGGGCCTTCTCTGAACTTCCTTCTCCTCAAGGCGGGTTCCATGATTCATCCATATATGCAAATATGTCTCACCTCTTTGAAGTCATCATGGATCCCCTGATCCCTTGGACAATCAGAAGAGCGATTCCCTGGTTCTTATGGGGAATATTGAAAGCGCGTAACCTCTTCTTCATCGAAGGGAAGCTTCAATCTGCACTTTTAGCAGCGGCAAAGTTCAAGGTCGATGCGGAGCTTTGGTTTGATGCTAATGTGGGTAATCACTCTGCAATCTCTGGTCTTTCAAAGATGGGAAATCGATTTTAGAAGCCTCCTAAGCCACCTTGGATGAAGTGCAACATAGGATTCAGATGGTGTGAAGCCAAGATATTAGTAGGGGCTGCTTGGGTTGTTAGGAACTCAAAGGGATTAGTGATCATGCACTCAAGAAGATCTTTTTCCCTTATCTCATCTAGGCTCTCGGCCATTATTAAAGTTGTTTGCTGGGCTATAAATGATATGGCATCTTTACGCTTTCCCCTTGTTACTTTCGCATCTGAAACTCGCTCCTTGATAAAAGTGGTGAATTTTGCTCGTTCTGGTGGAGAAATTACAGACGTCTTCTTACCGATCCTTGAGTCTCTTTCAAAGCTTTCCTCATGGTCTATCTCCTCTGAACCTCGCCATCGTAATAGAGGAGCACATCTCAGAGCCTCGAGCGTCTTGCGATCGAATCTGTGGCAATCATAAGTAGCCTATGGCCCTCCATCGTGGCTCTCTGCCCTCTTCTTTTTTGAAGAGCTTTGAGATATTTCCTCTGTTTTCTATGGTCCTCTTTCCTCTGTAATTCTGTTTTTTGAACCATTCTGTTGGTTGTTATTCCTTCTGTGTATCGTACGATTATTTATTATAATCTAGTTGAAAAAAAAAAGATTATATCTTATGAAGTAATTTTGGGTCTGACCAATTTTCAAATGCANCTGTTGGTTGTTATTCCTTCTGTGTATCGTACGATTATTTATTATAATCTAGTTGAAAAAAAAAAAGATTATATCTTATGAAGTAATTTTGGGTCTGACCAATTTTCAAATGCAAATGAAGTGAAACCAACATTATATATAAGTTCATATTATTAGGAATGAAAAGAAAGTTATTTCACTTATTTTATGTTTTGGATGTTGATATATCTTATGAAGGGTGTGGTTCACATCACAACTAAGACGATTATGATTGGATTTTTTTCATGTCTAAAGCTCCAATTATTTCACGAGTAGAATAAACTTGATAAAAAATGTTTAGCCTACCAAATTTTCAAATGGACCTCATCGCCTGATTAAAATGACCTAATTCATTTGGATTGTTCAACTTTAAATACACATAATGCTGTCAACATAGAATTAAATAAAACTATCATAAAGATGAGGCCCAAAGGCTAGATCTAGTAAGCTGCCGGAGAAAAATAGGATAGGAGGAGAAAAAGACGGATAGCCAGACTCGTGCCTACAATGTTATTAAAAAAGGAAATTGTCTCATGCCCCGCATTAAATAATACGTTTTAGAGACTCCATCTTTTATAATTCTTCTACTTTTTAGTTGCGTTGTCAATTTTATTTTAATAAAATGATAGTTTTCATATGATTATTTTGGTTTATTATCTTTTGTCTTGTAATTACTTTTGATTTTTAAATAATTCAATTTTATGTTTTATTATTTAGTAGATGATGTCCCGCGCTATATGCAGAACAATTATCTTTTTTTTTTAAACTATAATTTTAAACTATGATGTAAATACTTTACTTATGACTATAAATCCTTGAAAAAAATAAGTATATGAATATTGAAATAAAATTAAAACATTATATGTATTAGTTCTATATTATATATAAATACATTGAATATAATTATTTTTTAAATTATAAATATA